>JAODAL010011765.1:0-98403 GCA_025379985.1 Phyllomedusa bahiana
TGTATAGAGGACTATGCAAACCAATTACCTATCACCTCATAAACATGTAAGAAGCAGTACAGGACATCTAGTACCGCACTGTCGTAAGAGGTGCTATAGACCCCAATCACTGATGCACCTCCTAATAATGTTGAGCACACGGACATTTAAACCGCCGACCCGTAGAGAGTTCAGACCGCCGCACCATACACCTCACAAAAACATGTAAAGCAACAGGGGCAGAAAAACCGCACTGACTATAAAGGGGGGCATAACCGCCCCCTCACTGCATGCACCTCACAAACAGTAAAGCGTACAGGCATTAGTACACACGACTATAAGAGGCGCATAACCCCAATCACTGCATGTACCTCACAATACATGTAAGACGTACGACTGTATACCGCCGTACTGTAGAGGTTTTAGACTCCAATCACTAATACACCCCCCTAAAACAGTAAGAGCAGTACAGGCATGTAGTACCGACGTACGTAGGGGGGTCTAAACGCAATTATGCATTCACCCAATAATACATGGGTTGAGCAATACAGTAGTACCGCACTGTACTTAAAAGAGGACTACGACCGCCATCACTGCATCACCCCACTAATACATGTAAAGGGGGCACAGGACATGTGTCCGCACTGTACTTAAGAGGGTTTCATAGACCGCCAATATGCACACCCCACTAATAATTAAAGCATACAGGGCATGTGTACCGCACTGACTGAGAGAGGCCAAACCCAATCACTGCTGCACCTCACTAATAATGTAAGAGCAGACAGACATGTAGTACCGCACTTACTGTGAGAGGACTGAGACCGCCAATCACTGCATGCACCTCTCTAAAACATGAAAACAGTACGGGCATGTTACCGCACTTTTGTAGAGAGGGCTATAGACCCCAATACTGCAGCACCTCACTAATACATTAAGAGCATACAGGGCATGAAAACTGCACTTCTGTAGAGAGGGCTATAGACCACCCAAACACTGCATCACCCCACAATACATTTAAGGGGCAAAGGGCATGTATACTTTCACTGACTGTAGAGAGAGCTATAGAACCGATCCTGCATGCACCTCACAAAACATTAAAGGCAGTACAGGACTGTAGTCCCACGTATGTAAGGGCTATAGACCCCAATCACTGCAAACCTCATAAAATGTAAGAGCTTTTCAGGGCTGTATACCGAAAATGTACTGTAAAGGGGCCCATAGACCACCAATCAGCAGCACCCATAATACAATTTAAGAGCATAAGGGGCATTTTTTAACCCACGTTCTTAGAGGGGGCCTATAGACCACCAACATGCATGCACCTCACAAAAACATTAAGAGCATTTCAGGACTTTAGTATTATAGAATGAGGTAATCTCCCCATTAAAGTTTCTTGTCAAACCCCAAAAAGCTATCTTTGGGTATCTCACTAAAATAAATGTATAAAACCCCTTAACATGGGTTATAAGGACGGTCCGTCAGACTAATCTCTCAGCTTCTATGAGGAAGCAGGCAGAATGGATCGGGGGGGGGCACGGATGTCATATATCTAGATTTTTCTAAAGCATTTGATACTGTGCCACATAAAAGGTTGGTAAGTAAAATGAAAATGCTTGGACTGGGGGAAATGTACCCAGACTTTTCTCCAGAATCCTAGTCACTATAACTTGTTATACTGTTACCCTCTAGAAATGCATCCAGACCCTTTTTGAACTGTATTAGTGAATTCGCCATGACAAGTTCCTCTGGCAGGGAGTTCCACAGTCACACTGCTCTTACTGTAAAGAATCCCTTTCTATGTTTATGTGGAAACCTTCTTACCTCAAGATCTAGAAGACACCCCCTTGTTCTGGATACAGTCCTGGGTTAGATCTTGGGAGAGATCTCTATATTGACCTTTGATATAGTTATACATATTTATTATATCCCCCAAGCCGTCTTTTCTCTAAACTAAATAACCCTAATCTTGCTAATCTTTCTGGGTATTGCAGTCCACCCAGTCCTTTTATTATTTTTGTTTCCACCTTTGTACCTGTTCAAGCTCTACGATGTCTTGTGCACTGGTGCCCGAAACTTTCCACAATATTCCATGTGTGGTCTTACCAGTGACTTGTATAATGGGAGAATAATGTTCTCATCATATGCGTCTATGCCCCTTTTAATGCACCCCATGATTCTATTTGCTTTGGCTGCTGCTGCCTGACACTGGCTGCTACAATTAAGTTTACTGTCCACCAGGATTCCCAAGTCCTTCTCCAGTCACTTTTTCCCAGCATATTTCCATTTAACATGTAATCATGTAATGGATTTTTCCTCCCCATGTGCATAACCTTGCATTTATCTGTGATAAACCTCATCTGTCACTTCCCTGCCCAGGCCTCCAACTTATCCAGATCCCTTTGTAATAACACATTATCCTCTATTGTGTGGATTATTTTACAGAGGTTAGTATCATCTGCAATGATTGATATTCTATTGTGCAATCCCTGTGTAACATCATTAATGAAAATATTAAAGAGGATAGGGCCCAATACTGACCTCTGTGGTCCCCACTAGTAACAGCAATCCAGTCTGAGTATGCACCGTTAATTACTACCCTTTGTTTTCTATCACTGAGCCAGTTGCTTACCCACTTGCAAGAAATAATGCTTTCTTCTTCGGTTGTCAGCCCCTTCCCCGAAACATCAAAATCTACTCACTCAGTCACAGACCACTTGTATAATTCATCTTACATAGAACAGGAAGTTCCTAAATCACTTGGAGCTCAAATTACAGCTGCCCAAGAAGTTAATTGAGAGGGAAGGGGCAAGAAATTAAAGTGAAAGTAAGAGGCAGAAGCAAGAGCATGGAGGACATTAGACAGCAGTAAGCAGCAGTGTTACTGTAAGTCAAGCACTGAATTGAGATAAAATACTTAATACACAACTAGCACCATCCATGGGTGTCTCTCGATCTCCTCCCCTCTCGATAGACCTCTCCATAAAACATGGACCCCAACTTTTATTCCAGATGGATTCTGTAAGTGATTTGTGACTTAGTGCATAGAAAAGAAAGTAGAATGAGAAGTGGACAATTAAAGGAGAAGAAAACATTTATTATCTAATAAGATGTAACACAACTTTCCATAAATGAACAGTACAAGCAACCAACCTACCTGGAGCCTACCAATCTATCTAACGGGGGTCCACCTAGCTACCTGGGGCCTACCTACTTACCTGGTAATATCAATCTGAGGAGTACAGGCCATATCTGTAACAGTCACCAGGGGGGTTAGTCCTCTGTTTCTCCCCATCCCTCTAGAAGACTGTGCCTCTAAGTTATGGCATTCTCCCACCACTGGAAAGTTTGTACATAGGTCTAGGACAGTGAGGGAGGTGTTGGAAACGTGAGGATTCTAAGATATTTGTGTCCAGATCTGCTGGGACGAGTGGTGGCCATGAGAAGTCATCATGGCAGTCTGGATCAGATGGAGAAGAGAAGGAGAAGTGAACGACTCATCAGATAAACGTCACCTGTGAGTCACAAGATGTAACTGCACAGTAATCACTTGCCTCCTGTATGGAGGTAACATACAGTCTGCAAAACCTGTTAACACTGGTGTCTACCACTATATGGTCACTGTATGGGGGTAACATACAGTCTGCAGAACCTGTGTACACTTGTATCTACCACTATATGGTCACTGTATGGGGGTAACATACAGTCTGCAGAACCTGTGTACACTGGTATCTACCACTATATGGTCATTGTATGGAGGTAACATACAGTCTGGAGAGCCTGTGTACACTGGTATCTACCACTTTATGGGTGCTGTATGGCGCTAACATACAGTCTGCAGAACCTGTGTACAACTGGGTTCTACCACTATATGGTCTCTGTACGGTGGTAACATACAGTCTGCACAACCTGTGTACACTGGTGTCTACCACTATATGGTCACTGTATGGGGGTAACATACAGTCTGCAGAACCTGTGTACACTGGGATCTACCACTATATGGTCACTGTATGGGGGTAACATACAGTCTGCAGAACCTGTGTACACTGGGATCTACCACTATATGGTCACTGTATGGGGGTAACATACAGTCTGCAGAACCTGTGTACACTGGTGTCTACCACTGTATGGTCACTGTATGGAGGTAATATACAGTCTGCAGAGCCTGTGTACACTGGTGTCTACCACTGTATGGTCACTGTATGGAGGTAATATACAGTCTGCAGAGCCTGTGTACACTGGTGTCTACCACTATATGGTCACTGTATGGAGGTAATATACAGTCTGCAGAACCTGTGTACACTGGTATCTACCACTATATGGTCACTGTATGGAGGTAATATTGATCTTTGTATATTGATCTTTATTCAGTAATAGTATAGGGGTATTAATCAGTTACTATATGGTGGTAATTTGTGGTCGGGTCCTTATCTAGTATTGTTATTGGTAATGCTGGTATTGTTGGTATAGTGGTATTTATTTGGCAGCAGTAAGATGCTCATATGTATAGTGAGGTATTTGCTCCTTATATTATGTAGTAACTGCATAACTATTGTCAAGAGGTCCTGTTAAATGTTCGTGGTGTGGGGAAAGTTTGGTGGGCCCTAGCCAAATGTTTGCTATGGGACCCAGGTGCTTTTTCTAAGTTCGACCCTGACTCAATCTATACAGGAACATATTCCTAAGTTTTACACTATTAATTGCAGTCTATAAATCAGCCAGCAAGATATAGACCTTAGGAGCAAGTGACTGTGTACTCATTATTGAGTTAATCTGGGCACAGCAGAAGCTGCGAGGTGGCCAAGTCCAGCCCTGTCTGTGAATTTTAAACAGTATAAAAGGTAGCAAAAAAAAAAAATCATTAAAAAGAGTAAAATGATCAGAAAATAATGCTTGCCTGCTTCCTTTACGGTATTTTAATCACAAAACATTAAATAAGTCCGTCTCGGCAGATTTTGTTAACGGTGTAGGCACATTGTAATCAGAGGCAACCCATTTTAATGAGCAATTCTACAGTAACTGATTTTATATGCCATGTTTTTTTCTAATTGCAATGAAAAAGATCTCTGATTCTGTACAATTGTCTTGTGATTGCAGTATTTTAGATTAATTAAACACAAAAGCGTGCAAGATATCATGCCTTCTGATTGATGCCATTTCAACGCCTTGTATGACAGAAACCAAGTAATCATAGTCCAAACTAGCTATATTATTTTCGCAGGATGGTTCTTATTTGTCTATTTGCATGTACAATGGGTGAAATAAGTATTCAACACGTTATCACTCTTTCTTTTAAACACCAAGTTTTATTAGTCATATAGTGGGAATACATTTTGGTAAGTAAATTGTATAGCCATAAAGTTAATCGTCATCATAGTGAAATTTTTAACAGCCAATAGAACTATGAACCATAGATCTTGAGGTTTAGAAGAAAGAGATTCACAAAAACAATAATTTACAAGGAGGGGGGGGAGGGGTGAAAGTGCCACCATAATTATACAAAAGTAATGCTTCATTCTGATTATGGAAGAGGTAGTTCAGTTAAAAACTTGATTTAGTGTTGTATTTAGAAACCAAGCCATTGGTTCCCAGAGGCGATTTTTTCTTCTGGAAAATTGAGGAGGGTATGTAAGTTTCAATTCACTGAACGTTGAAGTTAATCCTATTAATTATCCTCTGTAAATTGACGGGGTATTAGGCGATTTCCTGGCATGAGACGATGGCAGTTCGCGCAACAATTAAGGATATGGATAGAAAACCGTTCTAAGGGATGGGGGAATGTCAGATTGTCATGTCCTTACACGGCAGACTAATTCAGGGGTGGGTATACATAGAAAATCCAGTAATTTCAGATATGAGAGAAAAGATTGATTTCCAAAATAGTTTAATATATGGGCATCCCACCAGGCATGGAGCATCTTCGCCCTTGTTGGCCTCACTGCATTCCAGCAAAGGTCGATGAACCTTAGGATAGATTCGTGCTACCTGGTAGCGGGAGCATACCAGCGGTGGATTATATTTTACACATGAATCTCAAGGTCGGTTATAAACTTCTAGGAAAGTTTAGACGGAGCTGAATGTGCGGTCATTCCACCCAATGTCTAAGGGAATGTTTTAGGAATAATTCACCTTCCCATTATAATCATAGTGGGGAGTTTGTGAGAGTCTTGACCATTCAACTATCATCAGTGGTAAATTTAGCGATAAACCTCTTTTCAAAACCCGTCTTTTTTAAAAGGAGGATAATTGTGGAAGCTCGAGGGTGTTTGGAGGGAGGTAGAAGGCCATTCAATTGATTGCGTTAGGTGCCTGAGTTGAAGGTAGTGAAAACGTTATCAATTTTCTAAGTAAATGTGTCTGTAAAGGTGCTATTGACTTGAAATTCTCACCAGATGTTTTGTACACAGCTCCATCCTTTCACTACACAGGAATTAAATAAAACTATAGATGTCTCCATCAAATATGTGTAATATTGAAAAATGTCCACAGGGACAAAAGTATTGAACACGCTTATTGAAATATATTTAACATATATTAAAATTTTATTTTTAATATAAAATAAAAGCCTTTGTTGGGCAATGAACAAATTATTTCCTGATATGCAGAGAAAACTAGTGAATGCATTGCTCACGTGGGATTTCGGTCCATTTTGGTCCATTCTTCCCATTCTTCAGTGGGCTTTTTCTAGGAACTCTGAGCTTTAGTTCCTTCTATAGGTTTTCTATTGGATTCAGGTCAGGTGATTGGCTCGGGCCAGGCTAGCAGTTTTATTCTTTCTCTGAAATCAATTGAGAGTTTCCTTGGCCGTGTGTTTGGGATCATTATCCTGATAAAATGTCCGCCCTCTTTTCATCTCCATCATCCGGGTAAATGGCAGCAGATTTGTCCATTTATCCTTCCTTCAATTACATGAAGTTTGCCAGTGCCCTATGCTGAAAAACATCACCCCACCATGATATTTCAACTTCCAAAGTTCACTGCTTGTCTGGTGTTTTTGGGGTGATATGCGGCGCCTTTTGGTCTCGAAACATGGTGTGCATTATGGCATCCAAAGAGTTCAATTTTGGTCTGATCTGACTAGACTATATATTGCTAGTGTTTTACAAGCTTGTCTTTAACATGTGTCGCCTTCTTAATCGCTGCTTGAACATGCTTTTTTGTTCAGCTATGGAGTTCTTGTCATATGTGCTATGCATACAGGACGTGGAGGTCAATGGCCATTACTTATTGTTTTATTTGAAACAATTGTACCTGTTGATTTCAAGTCTTTCTGTAGCTCTCCACAGGTGTCCTTGGCTCTTGGACAACTCTTCTAATAATTCTTTTCACTCCTCTGTCTGATATCTTGCAGGGAGCACCTGGTTGTGGACGGTTTAGGGTGAAATTATGTTCTTTCCACTTCTGAATTATAGCTCCAACAATACTCCCTGGAACCTTTAGTAGTTTAAAAATTCTTCTGTAACAAATGACATCAGTAAGTTTTGAAACTATAAGTTTACAAAGGCCTTGAGACAGATCTCTGGTTTTACCCATCATGAGATGTTCTTGCTTGTGGCAAAATTGGTAATTATTTACAACCTTTTTTCAGGTATCAATTGAATCAGCTGATATTTTTTACTTGTGGAAGAGATATGCATTTTAACCACATACGACCTTTTTTTTCGGGCGTATGAGTAGTCCCAGGGTGCTAAGGGGCTTTGCAGGGGATCGCGCCGCGTACCCCGCTACAGACGAGGGTAGTTAGACGGCAAATCGCCGCTAACACCTCGGCAGAGTAAACAACACCCGGTGGGTGGCTCCGCCCGCTAGCGCTGTTTAACCCATAAGACACCGTGGCAAAGATGGCCGCGGCGTCTGAATTAACGCCGATCGGTGCCGCGCACCCGGTGCCGAATCGATGATCCGGGCATCGATGGTGGCGGAGCCTGTGAAGGCTCACCGTATCTTACTCTAGCCGTTTGCCTCCACTTCCGTCCGCAGACAGGAAGTGGGGGAGGAAACCGCCAACGTTGTACACCCTATGCATTGCATGTGCAAATGCTTTAGGTTGTATAACAATCAGCGCAACCTATTGGTCAAGTACCAAAGGTGGCCTCATATTACCAGTTAAAAAAAAAAAAAAAGTTTATAAAGTACAAAAAAAGCAAAAAGTTCAAATCACCCCACCATTTTCCCAATTTTACAATAAATTCATTAAAAATAAAATAAAAAAAAGTTACACTATATTTGGTATCGCCGCGTACCGACAAAAGGTCGATCATAAAAATATATCATCAATATTATCCCGTACGCTGAACACAAGTAGAAGAAAAAAAATTGCGTTTTTTGGTCATTTTACGGTTCACTCAAAATAATGGAATAAAAATGATCAAAAATTGTAGCATGCATTCCAAACTGCTAGCGATTAAAAGTACATTAGCCGCAAACAAATGCTCCCTCACCGAACGGCCATAGGTGTTAGCTACAAAAAAACGTTATTGGTTGCCAAAATGGCGCGTGGCGCAAATTTCAAATAAATAGAACAATGTTTGGAATTTTTTTTACGGAAACCCTACATGTTTGGGTATTTGCCGGATGCATAAAACCTGTTGGAATACAGATAACACATTATACTTTACCGATAGATTGAACGCCGTAAAGCTATACACCCCGCAAAATGGCGAAAATAAAAAAATTTTTCACAATTTGTACCACTTGGAATTTTTTTGCGGTGTCCCAGTATATTTTCTTATCTTATAGTGAATTAAACAATTAGAAAAGTAATCTTGTCCGCAAAATAAAAAGCCCTCTGTGGCTTGTAGGTGGTAAAATAAACAAAGTTGATTGGTCTTTCAGAAGGCAAGGAGGGAAAAAACGAAGTCTCACCCAAATAAAAAACGCCTGGTCCTTAATAGGGGATTCTAATTTACTGATAGATTTCAGCTTTTAGGTGTTCAGTACCATTTATCATTATTACACATAATTTATGGACATCTATGGTTTGATTTCTTTGCTTAAATGGATTGATACCATCATGTGGTGAGAATTTCAAGTCAATAGCACCTTTAGAAATATATTCTCATAGAAAATTGGTGACATGTTCAACATTTATTTCACTGGCTGTATGATTTGCCCTTCCTGACTACTAGAAGCATAAGCATACAAAATGCAGTGCCCTTCAAATAACTTAGCCAGCCAGTCTACCAGGCCACATACACCAATTAACTCTTCCACACCTTCAGAACAAAATGAACTATTTAAATTGGGGCTGGGAAACATCTGGCACAAGGGCAATATAAAGCCTTCAAAATCATTTGGTCTGTCTCTGCTCTTGATGTACCAAAGACAACAAACAAGTTTCAGGGGCCTCTTAAACCAGCGCATGCGCAGTGGCAAATCTCACTCAAGGTGTGTCTGGCCAAAATACGTGGTCTCCAAAGCTCCTGGCACTTGTTTGCTGAATCGCGTACATTGAGTACATCAGTAACAGTTCTAGTCCATGCAAATCCTGCCCCAACATGCTTCTGCACATCGGAGAAAGAAAAGGTCATGGATTCATAACAAAGGGGGACACAATGAGGGCTCCAGTGAATTGCATACTGAACTATGAAGAACATCCAGGACTTCAGGGCTTACTCTAGCCCATGCTGTTTCTACTTCTATATGCTACTGCATAATGGAGGAGAAAGAGCGCGGACATCGGAGAATGGGGGGATATGGAGACGCAACCAGCACATCTCGGAAACTGAAGTCACGAATCGCAGAGCACATACATACAATGCAGAACGGTGCTGGTAATTTAACAGGAGCGGCTAAATATCTCAGATTTCCATACCTCTAGTCTTGATATACTTTTTCTTAAAAAACCTAGCAGGGGCGGAGACTGACAACGATTCCTATTCAATCCTGAAGCATTTTGGATTCTGCAGCTCACTACTTTTTTTCTTCACTGGTCTTTAAAGGCGTTGTCCCGCTTACAAATGATCAAGGCTTTCAACATGTTGGGATCACTAACTGAAGTTGTTTTCCAATTATATTGCAGTTGTTCATTTTTTTTTCGTTAAGGAGCTACAAGTGATTTTATCACACTTCTGTGCTCTCATACTGAGTTTCCCCAAGTGTACCAACCTTGTGTACCACTATCCCCTGACTGTTTGTTCTATATGATTAGCAGGGAGTTGAGGAAGTGAGAGATTGTGTGTTATTCAATCTTTCAGACAATAGTCAGTAATTACTACTGTTTTCGTTAACTCAGAAAGCCTTCCCTGGGTTCCTGAACCAGCATGCAGATTTATCATAATTTGGCAGAAGTCCCTGAATACACGGTGCTCAATATGCTAATTACTACGGCTGACAGTCGTGAGCTAAGCAAGCATTATTTCATTCATGCATGCTATGAAACTTTGAGATGAGACAACTCCTTTAATTTTAAAACAGATTCAATATATATTTATTGATTTCAGTATATGGTTTAGATTTTGGTTTCTTTTTTCAATATTTATGTAATATATATAACACTTTGTAGTTTCACTCATGTGTATATAATTAGTACAACAATATGATTGCTCCACCTATGTTCTTAAAGCAGTTCATTTCAGTTCAACAGGTCGCGCAGCACAGAACTCCGGACAGTGAGAGCTTGTTTGTTATTGAATTTTCACATTTAGACAGTAATTACTACTGTTTACTTTAATATCAGAAGCTTCCCTGATCCTGACAGCATGAGATTTATCTAATTAGCAGAGGTATGAATACACGGTGCTCATATACTAATTTCAGACAGCTTGAACAGGAAAGTGACTGAGCAAAAGCAGCATTATTTCATTTCTTGCATCCTATGAAACTTTGAGATGAGACAACCCCCTTTAATTTTAAAACAGATTCAATAAATATATATTGATTTCAGTGTATGGTTTAGATTTTGGTTTCTTTTTTCAATATTTATGCAATATATATAACACTTTGTAGTTTCACTCATGTGTATATAATTAGTCCAACAATATGATTGCTCCACCTATGTTCTTAAAGCAGTTCATTTCAGTTCAACACTAAGCAATGAGTAATAACCATCCGGCTCCAAATGCGTAAGCAGTTTTGGTGCACCTGAACTCTTTCATATAATTTGTTATGCTATGATATTTTTCACACACTCAAGATCATTTCTAGTGCATTTCGAACCTCACTTTTTGTGAATCAAAGTTTTTTCAGTCATGTCTCTCGGAAGGCCAGCGAGTATTTGATTGGAGCTACATAAGACTGCATATTTTTTAATCTGGTGATTACGTTTTTTGTTTCAGTATGTGTGGCAATGTACATTCCTAACAGCCTGGCTACAACGAAACGTGACGGAAAGTCAGACAACAAGCTGAAAAAACAACAATGAAGAGCATCTGAGGACTGCAGGAGATAAAGTAAGCACTTTAGAAGATAAGAATCATTTATAAAGTTGCATATTTTTTTAACCTTCCCACACCAATTTTGTGAGTCTGGATCACCTGTTTAATTGCACAACACAAATGTTAAATTTTTATGAAGAACTAGTGGGTCACTTTAGAATGTAACTCCCATGACATTTTGCTAACTCCATTTGGTCAGTGTACCACCATCTCTAGCCACCATTTACCTGCATTCCAATAATCGAGCTTTTGCATTTTAAAATGCAGTTGTTTAAAGCATATTTTCAATTATAACACAATTACAACTTTATAATATATCTTATTACAGATGTAGGTTCCTTCTTTTCAGACTCTCTTTCTGACCTCTTAAAGTATTCTTATCTGTCCATTAAAACGCGTGTCAGAATATCAAACTTTCCCCTCCTGCCCCTCCCTTTCCATAGACTTCTATGAGCAGCTATAACCTGAGCTCTCAAGTGAAGTGGTTTCACAACTGCTCTGCAAGACAGACTCTAAGTTTCTGATTGTACTGTTGGTTTGTGGAAGGTTGTTTTATAATGGGAGGTACGGTTTAAGCAACCACATTTATTCCAAAAAATGTAGTTCCATGACACTGACCTCTGCCAACTGACTTTCCAAGATTCAACAAAGTCTCTGAAAACCTTATAATGATAAAACATCAGTTTCTAAATAAATTTTGGGTCTGAAGATAATTTATGTATCTTGTCCCATAAGCAAATAAGTATAACTACCACAGCCAGCGACACTTTTAGGGGCTGTTCACATGGCACGGCACAGGTTTATCGGTATTTGTCCTGTTTTCGTGCCGTGCACACAGCCGCCGGGGGACGACTTTTCTCCTCGGTTAGCGGAGAAAAGCCCTCCCCCCTTCATGTAGGCATGTTCATATTCCGTCCGAAAACCGGACGAAAGAATGAACATGTTCTCTGTTTTTCAGACCGCCGGTGGCCTGAAAAACCGCCGGGCGGAAAATCCGTGCAGTGTTGACCACTGCACGGATTTTCCATTAAGGTCCGTGTGAAAGAAAAACCGGCTGAAAAACCCGTGCCGTGGGGATATGGCCTTATTGTATGAAACGTATGATCCCTACAGTTGAACGGTTTAAAGAGTAGCAACAAGAGTGGCGCTAATGAAATATCCTGCTGTGCCAAAGCAATAGATATATCTGCTTCTTTCACTGGACATAGACTAGCTTTAGTATTCAACTAAATATACCTCTATCAGGCTACAAATATAAAAAAAACAAAAAAAACATTTCATTTGTTGACAACCTTGTCATGTTTCTGTTGGACTCAGTGCGCCTCATTTAGCAATAGGTCAATCCAATATCTCTTAGTGTCATGCTTCCATTGTACTAGAATGACAAAACGCTTTGCTTCCAGGAAATAATGTCTAGATTGATCTAAAATTATTATTACAGTACAATCATTATATATGAACACATGATGCTAAATATTTTTGTGTCAACAAAGAACTAAACAATTATAAGAGTAATACCTAAATTGGTTAAGGAGAAAAATTATATTTGCACCTTTCGGAAACACTAAGGCTATGTCTACACTGCATCGGACAAAAAATGGCCGTTTTTTTCTCTGATGCAGAACCGCGGTTTTTGTCACGCTTTGTACAAAAACCACGGTCGCTTCTCGTTTTCCTGACGTCGCCCATACAAGAAGCCCCGGTGTATTATACAACATGTTGTATAATACACCGCTGCTGAAAGATGGGCAGTGAAAGACCGGCTGTGTAGACTGCAGCTCGTCTTTTTATTGCCGATATGGGGCCGCAGAACAATCGTAATCTTCGCGCTTTTAAAAACGAAAAGGCCGAACGATACGATGTTGTCAGTGCAGTGTAGATGTAGCCTTAGGCCTTTTCATCCAAAAAGGTACCAATAAATGAGAAAAGAGTACATCATATTAGATGCTAAACTCTTTTTACTCCAACAGAAGTCCAATAGGTTTGTACCATGTACCACACAATATTCCATCAGTCTGTACAGAATAGCATCTGCCGTGCTATTCCATACAGCAGAAAACATATGCTTATGTATTCATGCCCAACTGCGTCTGAGAAAACACTTTTTTGGCCATTGGTGAATGGGGGTCTATAGATAGGTTTTTATTTATTTTATGACACCAGAAAACAGGAAAAACCATCTACTCAGACATTGTACATGGGGTGAGAACATCTCATCATACATTTTCTGTCCTTCCTCATCTGTAAATTTGCATATTCTCTTGTCTGGCTTAGACAATAAGGGCGACATGTCCCAACAGCCAACGCCAGTTTTTGTGGTCTATTTTGCGGCATAAGCCTCACTTTTCTGAGCCATATCTTGAATGTAAATGAACTGTCGTACACCAAAACTTTTTAGGCACATTAGGTTTTCTATGCAAGATAAACCTGACGCCAGTTTTTTGATAGGATCGGACTTTCTGGTGCACTTGACACTAATTTAATGCAACTAAAACGTGAAAACGCCACTTTTCTGACATGTTCCCCTAAATGTTTTTTTTTTTTTTTTTTTTGAAACAGCACAACAACAGTATTTGACAATTTTCTGACCAGGCTGTTTACCACCTATTCTGAAAAACAAAAGACAGGCCATCCTTAGGACTCTGTCCTCCAACTGCTCAGGGAAACGATCCTTTCTATCGGTGCTTTTCGTTTTTTTAAAAAGCGCTGATGATACGAACTTTCCTGCGGCCCATAGACGGCAATAGGAAAGACATAGCTGCAGTCTCCATACAGCCGTCCTTTTCCTGCTCGTCTTTTGTCAGCGGCGTATTATACAACCATGTGTATAATACGCTGGCGCTTCTCGTTTCTTGCCGTCTTCCCATACAATACAATTGTTAATGGGCGCCGTCAGGAAAGCAAGAAGCGACCGTGGTTTTTGTACAAAGCGTGACAAAACCCGCGGTCCTGCATTGGAGAAAAAACGGCTGCTTTTGGGCCATTTTTTTGTCCGATGCAGTGTAGAATAGCCAAAGCCTCGTTCACTCGGCTTATTGGGCACGGATTGGGCGTCCGTACTCGCGCCGCGATTTGCGCTGAGTACGGCGCGC
Source organism: Phyllomedusa bahiana (assembly GCA_025379985.1). Lineage (NCBI taxonomy): Eukaryota > Metazoa > Chordata > Amphibia > Anura > Hylidae > Phyllomedusa > Phyllomedusa bahiana. The sequence goes on from JAODAL010011765.1 coordinate 14,444, forward strand.
AATCACGTCCCTGTCATTACAGGTAATCCCACAGTTCTCATAAGAGAACAGTGGATTCCGTCGCTACATCCGTCGGCGAATCCGCCGGGCGGTCGGAAGAAACTGACATGCACATGATTTACTATTATTTACTATTTACTATTATTTACTATTATTATTTACTATTACTATTTACTACATTATTTACTATTATTTACTATTATTATTTACATTATTTACACATTATTATTTATTATTTCTCTCCCTCTGTCGTGCCAATTGTCATTATCCCTTATCACTGTATCCTGTTTGATTTATGTAATGTATGTAACCCCCCGATTGTCAGCGCCCTGGATTCATTGGGCCTCACTAAAATTACTTAATTATAATAATAATTGATAATTTACCGGCGGGACGCGCCGTTAAACATTGCATTGTACTATGGGCGCGGAGAGCGGCGACCCCCTGACGCTAGCTCCGGCTACGCCCTCAGTCGCCCCTTATACACGGCGGATTTGTCGAACTCTTATACGGCCTCACAATTTCCGTAGGGTTTAAGCCGTGTGATACACGGCCGTACAGTTCATTGCTGGACATGACAACTATACTCAGTAAAAGGCATTATAAGCCCCAGTGCTACCTTGGAGAAATTTAGCAAGTGCTGCTCACTAATGAGCAGTTGCTCACACACCCACCAATAAGGGGATAACTGCCTAGTAAAAAAACTGCAAACTGTATAAGTGTCAGTTCACACCAGCATGCAGAAAAACAACATCATACAGAGATGAATGCCTAAATGCAAAAATAAACAACTACTCAAACGCCTACTATCCATTAGGGGGTGACTGCTAGTATTATAACTGCATATAGATAAAGCTTATAAAGTCTGCCAATTATACGGTTACATGTGGTGCACCATGCTGATTCACAACCAATTGATGACGCCCTTACTATTCGATTGAGCGGGTTTCATTTCAAGTTTCCAACACAAAATACTGACACCCTCTGCTCCACTAACCCCTCAACTGACCAAGCACATTTTCGCTTCCCTTAGTATATACGGGTTTGAACGGTATAACATTTTCTTGCACAAGCAACTGGGATGACTACACCCTTGAACTGATTGTCAAGAAATAGTAACTAACTGGTTTACTAATTACGGTATCACTGTGCTTGATTGGCCAGCAAACTCGCCTGACTAAAACCCAAAGAACCTATAGGGTATTGTCAAAAGGAAGATAAGAGACACCAGACCCAACAATATACCAAGCTGAAGGGCGAGATTAAGGGAACCTGGGCTTCCAAAACACCTCAGCAGTGTCACAGGCTGATCCCATCAAGGCCACATTACTAAATTTATGCAGTAAAAAAAAAAAAAAAAAAAATAAAAACAAAAAAAAGTGCAAAAAGTGCCACAACAAAGTATTAAAGGGATTCCTGTCCCCATAGGTTATGCCCCCTTGCTGAGGACAGCAGAGACAGTGTCAGACCTGCTGTTCAGCGCTGTGTCCCAAGGCCATGTTCCACACGGCTTAATCCCGACGGATTTGTGCGCCGTATTGAGCGCACAAATCCGCAGTGAATACTGGGGCGGGACGGGGAGCGGGGCCGGAGCGCGGGGAGGTGGCGCCGCTCCCGGCCCCATAGGAAAATGCATTGTTCCAGGCGTCCGCGCCGTTAAATAATGTGCATGTCCCTTTTCTCCCCCGCGGCGGATTTGCCGAGCGGGGAGGAGCGACGGAATCGCCACTGGTTCTTATGAGATGCAGTGGAATTACCGTAATGAACTCTGACGGATTGGCGCTGTATTGAGAGCAAATCTGGCGCGGAATAACTGGTGCCAATCCTTCGGCAAATAAGCCGTCAGTGTAACGGGCCCTTATCTGTTAAGATGCTGCCAGTTTTCGAGTAGTTTAATGCTCAATCTTATTATGAGCAGGTGTTAGCCCCACCCACCAAAGGAAGCCCCGCCCACCTGGACAGTTTTAACATGGTTCTACCTATTCAAAGTAATAGGTTAATCAGTTGAGGTAGGCGGAGGTAGCCTCAGGTGGGCGGAACATGAAAAAAACAGTGACTCTTTTCTGGCTGAAAACTGCAGATTTGAGCGTTAAATGCTCTAAAATTGCAGCTTCTTACAGAATAAGGGAGACAGCGCTGGAAACAGCCAGGTTCTGACACCAGCTTGTTTGTCCTCAGCAAGGGGGAAATAACCTATGTGACAGGTTCTCTTTAAGCGCATATACTGTTCATACCTCTCAGTAGGCCAATATTTCTGTACTACAATCAATATTTTCGATTGGTCTTAAACACTATTCAGATTTTTTGTTCTACGGAAATTTGGGTTTTCATGATCTATACGCTAACAAATCAGTGATTATTTTTTTTTTTTTGAGATGCCCTAGTATATCATATCCACAATAAAAATGTAACAGTCTAAAATATAAAACATTTTTAAAGAGCCAAACACCAAAATAGCATTTTTTGGGGGGGATAGAGGTAGTGGGAGGGATCACCCTACAACATCAATTTTGCTTGTGCATTTGATTCTAAGGCAATTACGCCGGAGTTCGGGAGCTCGCACGAGGCGGGTGGGTGGGGGCGAAAGGTCGCCGGCCCCATAGACATTCATTACTAGCGGGACTATTCAGACGCTAGTATATTTGACAATTTGAGGTATTTCTTATGAGAACTGCGGATTACGTATTGATGGGACGTATTTCACCCCGTATTTAGCGCAGTACGGCGCGAAATACGAGGTGAAATACGTCCCAGTTTAAGCCGTGTTAACATAGCCTTAGAATATTTTGGACCATGTTCGTTAGAAGAAAAGTAGGTTCTGTGAAACATTTACAATTTAACCCACACAAAATTGTGATATTTGGTTTTCATTTACCGACCTAATGAGGCAGAAGAACAGATAGTCTATAGGTTGTCTACACAGCCTACACGTTTAAAATGGATCCAGGGTTTCCCACGAACAGGAACAAAGAATTCCCTCTAGCTTCAGCTTAAAGTAGGTGGACAGGTTGTTACCGACTTAAGTACCCTGTTTCCCTGAAAATAAGACCGTGTCTAATATTAATTTTTGCTCCTAAGGCTGCAGTAGGTCTTATGTTCAGGGGATGTCTTATTTTTCCACGATGTATTATGAATTCTCATTTAAACACCATGTAGTAACAGGAGACTTAAAATACTAAACTACTTTCTCAATTGTGCTTCATTAGAAAATCATCAAGCATTTCTCCTGTATTGTTTTTTTTTAAAAAGTGTGGCCCTTTAAGACAGCTCTGAAGTCCCTACCTGACAGCATGATGAATCCCTGTGCTCACAGCTGTGTGCTCCTGAGCTGGAAGAGTCCACTGTGAAAGGGGGAGCCTGTAAATCTGCATCATGTTCACACCAGCAGCAGTGTAACATGGATGCTGATGTGCTATGGATGAGGAGGCTGAAGTAACAGGTAAACTATGTCAGACTATGTCCTTAGTGTGCTGTGCATGCTGCACTGTATATAGTGAGAGAGTAAGATTACACTGTACAAGAAGCTATGTCCTCAGCTCCCCCTGTACAGTTGGTAACTTCCACTGCCTTCTGTAAGATCTCCTGACTTACAAAGTGAAAGTAAAACCTGGTCCCCTGTGATACTGAGGTAAATCCTCGTATTTGAGAAAAGTCTTATAATTTCATGTACTATCAATGTGTGTGTGTTTGTGTGTATGTGATAGGTATTCTTGCAGCAATGACTGCCGCTAGGTCTTATTTTCAGGGGAGGCCTTATATTTCTAAGCTTGAAAAAAAATCGCACTAGGTCTTATTTTCAGGGGATGTCTTATTTTCGGGGTAACACGGTATATAATTTCAATGAATGACATATTATCTAAAAATCAATGTTACCGGCAGGTGTTACGCACCACTAACCTAGATGTATTTTTCCCTTTTTCCACATTACTCTATGCTGAACTGCTTCATAGAAAGAAAAAAAGCACTTGTATTGTTACCTTGTAAAATTGAACTACAGGCAGTCCCCGGGTTACGAACAGGATGAGGACTGTAGGTTTGTTCTTAAGTTGAATTTGTATGTAAGTCGGAACAGGTATATTTATTAACTGTAACTCCAGCACAAAAAGTTTTTTTTTTAGTTTTGGATAGTGCAGGGAAGGGTTTTTACATTTGCTTTGCTGTCTGTGCCCCTGTTAAGAAGATTTCACCTCATGTGCTGCTGTGGCATGCTGGAACTTGTCTACTCTGCTGTGGAACATGGAACTACAAGTGCCAGCATGTCCCAAAAGTCTCTGTTTGTAACTAGGGGACAGATTTAAGTCGGAACGGTGTAAGTCGAGGACTGCCTGTACAGATATTTTCCTGACAGCAAATGCGCAATGAGATCTTGGGCATGGATAAGCAGAACGAAGTTTGGAGTACACCTGTTCATACATCTATAGAACTGGTCTACTACAGCTTTTTAAGGTCAGAATACTGGCACAGCCCCATTCATACATGTCGCCCTTAGGCTATGTTCACACGGCTTAATTGCGGGACGTAATTACGCCCCGCAATTACGCCGTGTGGACGGGGGCGGAGCGGGGGAGTGAGCGGGGGGCCGGCCCATCGCCGGCCCAATGACTTGAATTGCCCGCGGCGCTATACGCCCCTAGTAATTCACAGTTAATTTTCTCCCCCTGGCGGATTCGCCGGGCGGGAGAGGAAACGTATCCATAGTTTCTCTATGAGAACTGTGAATTACCGTAATGAATGGGCCGTTTTCGGCCCGTAATGGCGCACTTCGGCACGTAATTACGGACCGAAATACGGCCCATTTTAAGCCGTGTGAACATGGCCTTAGTCTTAAAAAGTAGGGGTGTGGTCTGCAAAAAGCTTTCCCCCTGTTTTAGCAACCAGCAGTAAGTGGAGCTTGAATGAAATGCACAATGGTTTCTCCAGAGCTAAGAAGCTCGTTGGCGCGATGTATTAGGACTGGTGTTTCCTATGCCAGGCTCAAATTGAAGTTGATCCGAGTATGAAACGCATTAACGCTATTAAAAGGTGCATACTTCTTTCTGTATTAAATAGAGTAGGAATAGATTTCTCTTTCTATGAGTAGGCAAAAAATTTAATTGTGGGTTTTCTCCATTTTCCGTCTTTAATAGTAAGAAATCTTGCTAAATTCCCCAACTGACTAGTTATTCACAGACCATAATTACAAATCAAATAGGACCCAGGTACAGATATAAAGCCTTCATTTCCATCTCAACATGACTGTCCGCCCAAGCAAGATATTTAAATGATGTTTAACCAGATCATTCTTATGTAAGGTGTCCTGCAGAATCACTGTATGAAACCATATATTCCAGCCCAATTACCCATGTGAGGCAGCTGCGACCTGAGGAACTACAGTTTACTATGGATTCTAGGCATTAGGCCACAAATTATAAGTCTTAGAGAGCCATTTTCATAAAAGTGAATGTATACACTACGGATTTTTCGGCAGATTTTGAAGCAGACTTCACTGTAGTTTTTTTTCTACACTGAATTCAAAGAGAGAATATCCCTTTTGCTTTCCAAAGACCCAGTGGGTCAAAAGCAAATTGAGGATTTGTTACATCCAAAAGAGGGCGCTAGAGCTTCTCAGCTCCTTTCCCATAATGCCTTGTGATATGCAGATGCTTCGTGGAGTGTAAAAAGACCATTTAGAACAGGCATCCTCAAACTGCGGCCCTCCAGCTGTTGGGAAACTACAATTCCCATCATTCCCAATGGTTTATAAGATTATAAAATGCCATGATGGAGTTGTCAGTTTTTACCAACAAGTGGAGGGCCACAGTTTGTGAGATGCAGATTTAGAATCCTCCCACGCCTATATAGGCGCTCGTCCCTAAGGAGAGATCTTCCCTTTCTGAGCCATCTCATTGCCATCCCACTCAGTCCAAGCCATCATCGCTCTGCTCTTTACTGATGAGGGGCAAAACCCCGAAACGGCTGTATGCAATGGGTTGAGCGGCTTGGCTAAATATCCCTTCTTCCTTTCCAAAGATCCAGAGGGTCAAAAGCAAATTGAGGATTGTAACATCCAAAAGAGGGCGCTAGAGCTTCTCAGCTCCTTTCCCATAATGCCTTGTGATATTCAAAGAGAGAAGGCAGAATCAGCAGAAAAGGTTTATCTGCAGATAGTATGTAAGATTATCCACCCCCACAGAAAGACAAAAAAGAAGAAACTGTAAGAAATATAGCACCAAAATCTGTTGCAAAATCCATTCTGACAAAAAGCTGCCAGTAGTTCAATAAGGGTGAGTGCACATTGGAAGAATTTCCTGCAGATTTGTTACAGATTTTTCTACATTGACTTAAATGGAAGAAGGCAAAATATGCACTAAAATCTGCAGATAAGCTTTTCCAGCAGTTTTTTTTCCTTATCCCATTAAAGTAAATATAAAAAAAACTCTGCAGCAAATCATAATCATTCATAGAGTAAATGCCCATAAGACAGATTTTGGTTTACACTGGACTTCAATGGGGAAAAAGCAAAATCCGCAGGAAAGGTTTTATGCAGATTTTTCCTTGTACCATTATGTAGAAAAATCCACCGTAAAATCTGCAGCAAATCCATCGCATGTGCTTTCATCCTACGAGTACATTAAACGGAATTTGGTGCTGAGAATGTCGGCTCCAAATCATCATCGTTTCCTCATCGAAAATTCTGCAGAATTCAGACCAGGGAAACTACACTGAATTTCCGAGGCAGATTTTCTGCCTCCTATATCCTAAAATGGGAGGTGCAGAAAACACCACAAAGAATTGACAACTCCTCCGAGAAGGTAAATGTTTAGAAGGGTGACAACAACTTACCAGACCATTTCATAATATGAAGTATGTTCAAAAATCCTTAAAGGGAATGTGTCATCAAAAATGACTTATTGTTCAACTCACATTTTTATGTTCATTTTTTTTTAATTTTCCATATCACTTTCAATATTTTTTAATAAATCTTCAGTCTGCAGTTTTCATTCACTTGGCCACTAGCCTAATAATAGTTCTGACACTTCCTGTTCAGTAGAGAAAGATACTCATTTGTCTGCTCATTATCCACAAAGAGGGGTCAAACTGAAAGGAGAACCACCAGTGTTAATAGATAACGCAAGATCCACCAGTCACAAGAGAGATTAGTCACTGAGTATCAACCCTTTCTCTCCTGCAACAGTGACATTCTTCCCAGGTCACAGAGCATGGCTAGAAAACTCACTTATAGAAGTCAAGGGACTGATCAGTCTTAAGTCTCCTATGTGCATGAAGCTACTGTAAAGCATCTCTCTGACTGCTGTTAAAGCAGTGCAAACAAGGCCAGTGGCCAAAGTGAAAAACTGCAAGACTTAAGAATTATTAAAAATATTGAAAGTGATATGCAAAAATTAAAATAAAAAAAAAAAAAAAAAAAAAATCCCAAAAAATGTGTTTAACATAAAAATGGGACTTAAATAAAGACTCATTTTTTGATGACACAGTCCCTTTAATGCACCAGAAAGGTACGGTCACAAGGCAGTGATTAAATGCAGGTCGGATTCTGATTAAAGAGTCCAACTGGACTTGTATCGTCCTTTGAATGGTTTAGGGGGGCAGTTATTTTTGCGTTATTTTGACTTTAAATCTAACAGTCAGAAAATCCGAGCTGTGTAGACTACAGCTCAGATTTTCTGTTGAAGTCTATGGGGATGTGTAGACAGTCGGCTTTCAGACTGTTTACAAATCTGAAACCCATGCCGTGTGGAAGTTCCTCTAAGTCTCTCAAACTTTTTTTTTTAGAGCACCTAAACCTGGCTTTTATGCTCAGTGTCCAAAAAAGCAGCGTCAGAGGCTTTATTATTTAAAATCTGCAGAAATTCATGGTTGCTGTCAAATTGTTCGATAGAAATATTTCATGTACTTTTTTTCCTAAGCCTGAGGCAGCAAAATAAAGCTGATGTTGGTACATCGGCATTGATCCGCTCAGAAAAATGGTTAAGCAGGCAAGCAAATATATAGTATGCTACAGAGGCTTAGAGGACTGAAGAGCTGCCTGCATTTATCGTGACTGCAATATCTAAGATATGTTTAAATACAACAGGGATTCAAAACTTTGCTTAAAAAATATATCTCGGGAGACATAAGTTAAAACAATACAAAGGTGGAACAAAGCAAGAGAACATCATCTAAAACAGTCAAAAGGGTAAGAAAATATATCTGTATGTAAAAGTATTTACACATCATGTAGGGCTGTAGGGATTACCGAAACATATATTAAGTAGTGTATTCTTGAGGTGGTCAGCCACTGAGAAAGGCGTAAATGATTTTCCTTCAATTTATACCCAGCCTAAAGTTCTCATACCATGCCAAAAGTGGTATGCTTGTTCAGTTAGGATTGGAGGAGCGGAAATTTCGCAAGACCATACCCCTCATTCGGAGATTGAGAGAGGATTTCTTCTTTACTCTGGCTCTGTATCCATTCCAAATGAAATTGCATAAAAGGGTATGTTCACACGGCTTATTTTGGGGCGAATATTCCCACGTAAATGCGAGCGTACTAGCGCCTCTAATCAGGAGCGAACTGCTACCCAAAATCATTACGGTAATCAAAAGTACTCATAGACAACTATGGATTACGCTTACTCTTTCCCCGCTCGTAACACTAACGATCATAAAGCAACGCGCGGGGAGATAATTGACATGTCATTGACATGAATATGTGGCCGGCGGGTTGCGGCCTCCCCCCGCACCTCGGGAGTACGCGCCGATCAACGCGACTCCCGAAGAGCCGGTGTAATTGCAGGGCGAATGGTACCCCCGCAATTTAAGCGTGTGAACAATACCTAAAAAAAGAGTCTGAAATTTTTAAATACAGAAAGTTGTGTTTGGTATCCACCTACAGATATAATTAAATGTGGGGAGAAGGATCATGCTAAAAACATTCATTTTGGCCAGCTCAGATAAATGGAAAGAGTTAAAGGGGTTGTCTCACTTCAAGGATTGCTGCTTTTTATGTTAAATATCTTGCAAAAACAAGTCACTTTGCAATATATGTCCATTAACAGTGTCCAAAGCTATTCTAGATATTCCCTCTTGTAAGGGTGCATCACTTCCCTCAGGTCGCTATAGCTTAACAGGACCTGTTTGATCTCTCCTGATAGGCTGCCAGCGCTCGTCACTATAGCTACAGACCTGGTGTCCTCAGCAGCTCATCACTGCAGGCCTATAGTAGCCAGTAAACATGTCTCAGATTTACAAAAATATAAACCAAGACAAAAAAGGACTTGGAGGGTAATCTCATTTATATGGTTTGTTACAGGGGAGGTGGTAATTTTATGCCTAAAGGGGCGTAACCTACCCGGGTAGCAAACGAAGCAACTCCATGGGGCCCGGTGGCCTTAGGGGCCCGCGCCCCGGGGCAGCTGCTATCACGTCTGCTACCCCAGTGATGCCGCTCCTGGGCCCGCCCGCAGTGAACATAATAGAGCTGCGGGGCCCGGCCGGACTGTGAGGCCAGGGGGGCCCGCCGCCGCCGACAGACTCCGCCCCCTGGCTTCACAGGGGCGCTCTCTTAATTGTATGCAGGTCCGTGCGACCCGCATACAATTAAGAGGACCGACGGGGCAGGGAGAGCTGTGCGCCCCCTGCCGTACATCACTCTGCAGGCGGCGCGGCGGAAGTGGCGTAATCGCTCCGCCTGCCGAGCTTCCGGTCCTCAGCCCCAAGCCTAAATCTGCTGGCTTGGGCCGGAGGAGACGAGGAACGCCGGGGGAATCGCGGCCAGGTAAGTAATTAGCACAGGGGCCCTAAAGGGGGAGGGGCAGAACTAGCCCTACAGGGGGCCCGAAAGGAGGGGGGAACTATGCCTACAGGGGGCCCAAAAGGGGGGGGGGAACAATGGCTACAGGGGGCCCGCAAAGGGGGGGAATGATGCCTACAGGTAGGGGGCTCTAAAGTGGGGGGGGGGAACTATGCCTACAGGAGGCCTTAAAGGGAGGGAAACTATGCCTACAGGGGGCCCGAAAGGGGGGAACTATGCCTACAGGGGGCCCTAAAGGGGGAAGGGAATCGATGCCTTACAGGGGTGCCCAAAGTGGGGGGGAACTATGCCAACCGGTGGCCCTAAAGGGGGGAGGGGAACTATGCCTACAGGGGCCCTAAAGAGGTGAGGGAACTATGCCTCCAGGGGCTCTAAAGGGGGAGGGAACTATGCCTACAGGGGGCCCTAAAGGGGAGGGGAACTATGCCTACAGGGGGGCCCTCATTCTGGGGGGGGGAGGGGAACTATGCCAATCAGGGGCCCTAAGCTGGGGGGGGAGGGGAACTAACCTACAGGGGGCCCAAAGGGGGGTGGGAAACTTGCTACATACAAAAACAACAGGGGGCCCTACTGCTGGGGGGGGAGAAACTATCTCCTACAAGGGGGCCCTAAAGGGGGGGGGAAACTATGCCTTACAGGGGGCCCAAAGCATTGGGGGGGAAACTATGCCTACAGGGGCCCTAAAGGGGTGGGAACTAATGCCTACCAGGGGGGCCCTAATCTTACAGGGGGGGACTATTCTGCTACAAGGGGGACTAATCTGCCTACAGGGGCCCTGATATCTACAGGGGGGGAACTATTCTGCCTACAGGGGGCCCAGATCTACAGGGGGGGACTATTCTGCCTACAGGGGGCCCTAATCTACAGGGGGGGAACTATTCTGCCTACAGGGGGCCCTAAACTACAGGGGGGACTATTCTGCCTACAGGGAGCCCTAAAACTACGGGGGGAACGATTCAGCTCTACAGGGGGGACTATTCGCCTTCCAGGGGGCCCTAATCTACAGGGGGGGGACTATTCAGCCTACAAGGGGCCCTAATCTACAGGGGGTGGGACTATTCTGCCTACAATGGTGCCCTATCTACAGAGGGCCCTATTCTACCTACAGGGATGGCCTAAGCTACAGGGCGCCCCCATTCTACCTCCATGGGAACCCTAAGATACTGCCCGGGGGCCCAAAGCTGCCGACATCTACCCAAGCTACCTAGCTACTGCCCAGTGGGTGCCAAGCTACCTAGCTACTGCCCGGGGGCCCCGTTGTACCTACACACCGACTGGGGGAACCCCATAATTACCAGGGGGTAGTTATTACCATTTTGGTGCCATTATAAATGGAGATTTATTATTGTACATGAAGGGAGGGGGCAACCTCAGTTGGGAAAATGAATAAAAAAAAAGTGATAGTCTCAGGTGTTGTGTTGTAAAATCTACAGCTGAGGGTGGAACGGAGGAATCCATCATGGAGTTCCTGGAACCGCAATAGAGAAGACAAGAGAAAGTGAAACGACTCACAGACAAAACGCACCTGAGAGGCCTAAATTTAAGTGAAAACTATTTGCAAAGCAAACACTGATACCTGGTATCCTACGCAATAATGGTCACTGTAATGATGTTATATACAGTGCTGCAGGCCTGTGTACACTAGAAGATACCATTATATGGTCACAATATGGCGGTACTATTAGGTCTTGTGTACTGATATTAAAAGAGGTAGGGGTATTATTTCAAGTCACTTGTGGTCCAAGATGTTCTGGCGGTATATCAGGATTCTATGAAATAAGCGTTATTGGTAATGTTGGTCTATGGTATAGTGGATTATGTTTGGTAGCAGTATGAAGGTGAGATGTATGGTGAGGTATTTACCCCTGTATTAACTACCAGCATGTCCTGTAAAATGTCGTCGTCAGGAGTGGGCAAGGGAGGGGGGGGGGCATCCAAAACTTTGCTTTGGTGGCCTGGCTTCTCTAGTTACGCCCCTGTGCCTAAATAATAATTTTTTTATGGCCAAATCCATACTTTCCCAGGGTTAATGTTAGACAGGATCTATTGGTCAAATGCATCAAGAAGGATTTAGATTTATTTATCTTATAATAAGATAAGTTGAAAAAAAGATCTAAGGACTCCATGATGGCAGAACATCCTCTGCAAATAATTGGATTTTGTGTTTCCTATGGTTGATCCGTATCCCCTCTACTGTACAGTATGATTAGGTCTAATATATTCAGCCAATGGCTCTATACATAAGTTAAAAATGAGGTGGCATGAAGGGCACCTTTGCCTGGTACTGCTTGACAGGGTGAATGGCTGAGATAGGAAGCCTACATTTATAACTTTGGCTGAAGGAAAAGTATAAAGAAAGCGAGTTGCAGAGGTTATGAAGCCCGAGAAACCAAAGTTCATGAAGAACCGGTTAAAAAAAAAAAAAATTTCTAGATAGCTGCCAATTCACCCTGTCCAACAGCTTTTCAACATCTAGAGACAGGATGATTGAATTTAAGGGGCATCTGGGGGCTACTTGGTCTTAAAGAGGTTGTCTCGCCAGAGCATTTGGAAAGCTTTTCTGCTGGTTGCCAAACAGAGCTTGTGAAATGGAGGAGCGTGTTTCTCGTCCTTGCAGGAAGCATCTTCGTTCTCTGCAGACACCTCACACTGTGTGCATGTGATGATTCATTCTGTGTGAGCTGGGGGAAGAGAGATGTTCTCAGCTGTCCAAGACTAAAGCTATGTGGGCTGGGTGATTATTTTCTCTCTCTCACATTGTGATATATTTTGCAGATTATTATACCTCTGACTTCTACAGATCTGCAGAACATTGCTCCTATACCTTTTGACACACAGTGATATATCCTACTGACCTCTCTACAGATCTGCAGAACATCGCTCTTCAAACTCCTGATACATAGCGATACATTCTACAGGTTACATCTCTGACCTGCGCAGAACATCGCTCCTCTACCTCTTGACAGATACATAGTGCTATAGTTCCAACCGATTATCACACCACTGACCTCTCTACAGATTTATAAGTATTTTACATGGGACTGCTCAGAACAGTGACATGGCTGTGCTACAAAACTATATACTTTATCTGTTTTTAAGTGTTTTACATGTGATCTTCACATTCCCTCTCTTGCAGTACAGTTTTGTTCTACATGGGACTGCGCAGCTGTCTCACAACACAAACATCTCCTCTCACTCTCCTCACCACATATCATAATATACCATTCTATCATCTTGTTCAGTTTGATTATATAGACCAATCCCAGCACTTTTCTTATATTTTATTAATTCAGTCTGTGTATAGTACAAACTTTTTAAAACACTTCACACATTTTTTTTGCAAAACATCAAGTCATAGAAAAGTGTGGTATACTTATTTTTCAATGGTTATACCTTCACAGCCAAAATCAGATTCCTAGTGTGGTGGCAAGAAGAAGCATAGGCCGAGTAGGTACAGAGGTGCTACACAGATCTAGTGATGAGTACCTTAAAGAGAACCTCACATAGATTATGCCCCCCTTGCTGAGGGCAGAACACAAGTGTACAGACCTGCTGATTTCCAGCGCTGTGTGCCTTATGCAGTAAGTGCTGGAGTTTTTTCGTGTATTTAATGCTCATATCTGCAGTTTTCCAGCCAGAAGAGTCATTCGAAGAGTCCATCAAAGAGTTCCGTTTTTTTCAAACCCCCTGCCAATCGAGGCTACCCCCGCCCACCTCAACAGACAAACCATAAGTTTGAATAGGTAGAAACATGTGAATAACTCGTCATTGGCGGGCTAGCCTTTGGTGTGCGGGCTGAACACCTGCTCATGAAAAAGATTATTGAGCATTAAATGCTCTAAAACTCCATCATCTTACAGAATAAGGGACACAGTGCTGGAAACAGCAGCTGCCCTCAGCAAGGGGGCATAACCTATGTGACAGGTTCCCTTTAAGGTGTGGGTAAAAAATAAAGATTGGCTTATCTTTATAACAAAATATGACAAACATGCACAACTAATTAAAAAAATGCCATCCTCAAAAATTGAAAGATCTTGAAAAGAGACCCACTTACAGTAGTTTATTTAAAGAAACAACGAGATGTGTGTTCCGGAGAGGTCGCACCACAGGTAATGACTTGATGTCATCAGATGTAAGGGGTTTTCTCACTACAGGCTTTTGCATTCATCTGAGCTTTTTCACTAGCTTAGATTTTTAAATCCAAAGGTGGGTCTCTCCTCCCAGTAGGCATGTCTTCCCTCACTGAAGAGTGGAGACCTCATCACACCCCCTCCCTGTGCCGCACCCTTCAAGCAGAGCCTCTTTATTCTAAGTGAGCAGTGGGAGGGAGTGGATGTCACAGCTCTCCAGACCTCCTGCGATGATCAGTTCTCATGCCTGGAGAGCTGTGACATTCACCTCCCTCCCAGGCTCCACAAGCAATCCTTGTAACCAGAACACCTGTATTGGTATGAACAATTATAAATACAACCCCCTAATATCACAGAAAGTGAAATTTTGTCATTGTTTCTAGCAGAGTGTATAAGGGTGTGTTATATAAGCAGAGGGAGCAGAGTGTATAAGCATATATTATATGGTTGGGGGAAGAAGAGTGTATAATGTTGTGCTATATGGGTGGGGGGAGCAAAGGTAAAAGGCTGTGTTACATGGGTGGGGGGAGCAGAGTGTATAAGGGTGTGTTATATGGGTGGAGACAAAAGAGTGTATATGGGTGTGCTATGTGGGTTTGGGGAATACAGTGTATAAAGGTGTGTTATATGGGTGGGGGGAGTGAATCTCGCAGCTAAAGAGACTCAGTAATTGCCCAGATCCTTCACATTAGAGCTGTCACTGAGAGAGGAGCAGAGATGAGTAAAGGCAGCTTCATACAAGTCAGAGGGGAGTGAGAACAGAGAGCACAGGACAGCCAATCACAGCACATGTGCTAACCCCAAGGTTGAACCAAATGCAGGCAGTCAATCACAGCAAAGGACCCCAGGCTGCAGAAGTAGATCTAGACACACACAGATTAGCTAACAGCTGCTATACTAAATTATTTCGGTAATACAAACCAATTGCAAAAGTGCTTATTTTTACTGTACCCATCATTACAGAAAGAAAGCGTAGGCTCCAAGCACTGCAGACAAAGAGACGGAGTACATATCTCTGCCTCAATTGTCAGAACTGCACGTCAGTGATCAAGGGACAGAGGACAGATCATCCTACAAAAAGGTACTTCTATCAACATGGAAGGTTTTTTTTTTTTACTTGTAACAGCAAACAAGTTATTTACTTACTAAAATGTCCAGGTGGACAGGCATATATCGGCCAAACCAGTAGGAGTATACGTGTTCGTCTGAATGAGCATAGATCAGCAATTACATTGTTTAGTCTCCACAAGGGTGAAATAGGAGGGCCATAAGACCTTTTTAGGATTAAATCAATCATAGCTTTGAACAAGTTAATTAGCTGCAAGTTAATCAGCTGCTCAACTAAGATATTTTAAAACCATCTTGTCCATAAGGAAGAAGTCAAATGTGTGTATGGACAGATCTAGGGGCTGAGTAGAACATATAGGGTGATATATCCCATGAGGGCTGCGCCATTTTATTTTTTTTTTATTAACTGTGTTTTTATTGAAAACAGTTTTGAATATATAAAACAATAGAATACAGTGCCAATGAATCAATACATGCGGTATTCATTTGAAGTACAGTGAGAGCTTTCTTCACTATTGTTACGTTGTTATATAATAAGACACGTGCATCTTTAAGATACAATAGTAAGAAGTAACATGCAATAAAGACATTGTGTAATCTGAGTTTATGCTAAAACTATTAGAAATACAAAAACACAAAAAATGCCCTTCAGCTTGGTTTCATTCTTGAAGGCATATGAAAAGGGAGAACCAGAAACATAAACTACAAGACAAGATACAAGTAGGGGAGAAGGGAAAGGTAAAGGAACTTATCGTGGTATTACGAGCAGTGTCCATAAAAGAAAAGGAAAAAAAGTCCCCGATCAGTTACGTTAAGAAGGTAATTTATGTTTCAATTCAGAGATTCTTTTTGCGGCCACATAACAACCCAATGGGACAAACCTCATATAAAGGATCTAAAGTAATAGTCAGTGAAGCTGTTAATACCCATATGACTATAAATCTTTTAGTCCTGTAGACCAGTCTGGTAAAGAGGGGGGATCGCACCTCTTCCCAGAGAGAGATCAGACATCTCCCCGCAGTGAGATGTTGTAGGACATTTTTAGCGTATGTTTTTCCCCATTGGGTACTGTATGGTTTTAGCAGGTAAGAAAAGAAGAGTCTAAGGGCGGTATTCATGAACCCGTGAAAGTCTGTAATGAGACATTTCACTGTCTTCCACAGGACTTGGATCTTGGGGCATTCCCAAAAAATATGGTAAATGTGACCAGGAGCTTTGTGACATCTCCAGCATGTATTCGGGATAAGCGGGTTCAGTTTATGTAAAAAAGAGGGGGATATGTACCACTTTACGAGTATTTTATACAGGTTTTCCCCTCGATACAGATTACTCTCGAAGTTTGAGAGCCGCCCTCCTCCCAATGCCATTCATCTTCTGTTATATCCCTCTGGACAAAGGTCTCCATTTGTGTCATGTACCTGTGGTTTATTAAGGTACCTGTATATGAGATTAGAGAGATAAAATGATAAATAGCTGAGATTAAGCCTCTGGTCGACCATTTGCCCTGCTATATTGATTCAAATTGGTAGGCTTGAGAAACCATGCGGCCCCAAAGCTGTGTATAGGCAGTACGAACGTATATATAGTACCTACATGTTTCAGCTAGGGAATATATCGCTTTCAATCTATCGAATTGCATGAGTCGACCAAAAGAGTGTTCCACCAAGTCTGCTGCCTGAAAGAGTTTGTTGTCAAACCATACCTTCATAGCAGGGTTGTTCATGCTTCCTGGGAATGCAGGGTTGAACAGAAAGGAGGTCAGACCCGAC
Organism: Phyllomedusa bahiana; assembly: GCA_025379985.1. NCBI lineage: Eukaryota > Metazoa > Chordata > Amphibia > Anura > Hylidae > Phyllomedusa > Phyllomedusa bahiana. Next base: position 31,204 of record JAODAL010011765.1, read on the forward strand.
GAGGTGGAACAGAGATTGTATTGTTTTGCACATTTTTTCCAGATATCTCTTGTCACCACCATAGGTCCCAATAAGGTTTTGGCCACAGGGATTGAGGGAGCATTCCATAGGAAAGAATTTGGGTGCATTGGGGCAATCCACAGCTTTTCCAGCTCAACCCATCTAGCGTAAGCGAACAAGGATGACCAGTCTGTGATGCCGTCGATAACTTGAGTTGCCCAATAGTAATTTCAGTAGGATCTTGACTCCCAATCCCCCTTCTCCTTTTTGCCGATGAGGATAATTTTCCAATGCGGGTTCTACCCATAAGCCCAAATAATATTAAGTATAATGCTGCAAGGCTTTTAAGTCTCCATTGGGACTGGAATGGGAAGGGTTCAAAGAGATACTAAAATTATAGGGAACATAGTCATTTGATTTGCCGAGATTCGACAAAACCAGACAGGTAGTTGCTTTCCACTTTTCTGCAGGTATGCACGAATGTCCGTATATAGTTTAGGGAAGTTATTACCATACAAGGATGAAAAGTTCCTAGTCAAATTTACTCCTAGGTATTTTACAGAGGAGGTTTTCCAATTATAGTGGTAATTGGATTGAAGGGAATTTAGCTCCATTTGTCTTAAATTTATGGGAAGAGCTTCAGTTTTGCTAGTGTTAATTTTATACCCCGAAATATCCTGGTAAACATTAAGAGGGATTGCAAGTTCGGCAATTGGTTTCTGCAGAAGAAGTGAGCGTCAAGAGTATATCATCTGCAAACAAATGATAGTTTTGTATGCTATACTGTTTGATAGTCACACCCCTTATGTCTGGGTTGAGGCGTATAGGCTGAGCCAAGGTTCAACACATAATACAATGTAACATGGATTAGGGGACATACCTGCCATGTGCCATTGGTCAGTTTAACTGTGGAGAGGCCCGCATGGGGTAAATTAATTGTGCTGTTGGGTAATTATAAAACCTTTATAATGCCTCTACAAGTCCGCAAAGCCAAATCTACCACGCGTTTCCTTCATATGGGTCCAATTCAGGGGGGCAAACGCCTTTTCAGCGTCAATGCTTAACATTTAAACCTGATAAGTCTAATTTTATTAAGAGCATCTAAAGACCAATTGCCCGCTAGTATTATCGCCCCCCCTATGACGACAGAGGCGAACCCAACCTGGTCTTTATTACCAGTCGGCATCCATATTGCTAAACGGTCAGCTAGAATCTAGTAAATATTTTCAAGTCTTGCGTTTAGCAAGGCAAGCGGCCTATACTGCTGCTTTCCATAGGGTCCTGTCCTGGTTTGGGTAGATGGGTGATGTAAAAATGTAAGAAACTACTGGGGCTGGGAACCCCCTAGTATAGAATTGATAGATTTGCAGTTGAAAGGATTAATTGTGCGCATATACCGTAATAATAAATTTGTTAGCCCGCCTGCCCAGGTGCCCTTCCCCGTTTTTCAGATTTTCAGCACCTCCTCTACTCGACGACTCAAAAGGTGCATTGAGGGCCACCCTAGCCTCGGGTGTAAGTGTGGGGAGATTACATTTGGCAAAGAAATGTTGAAAAACTTGTTCCCTATCACTTGGGGAAGATGGCAGGGTATCAGGGAGAGAGTATAACTTAGAAAAGTATGTGTGAAATAATTGTGCTACTTTCTCCGGGTCATGTGTAATCTGCCCCGCTCCCGATTTTAAAGCGTGTGGTTGTCTCCGGATTACGTCATCTCTGAGTTGCTTTGCTAGCAGTGAGAGTGCTCTATTCCCCCTTTCATAGTATCTCTGTCTAGAGAATACCAGGAGCTTTTCAGTCTTCCTATCATCAAAGGCTTTATTGATGTGATCGCAGATCTATATATCTTTCTAATTTGGCCTTGGCGGGCCGAGCACCCAGAGATACATCCAACCTCGTTAAATGAGATTGCACTTGTTGTGTCTGTAGTTGGGCATTTCGCTTCAACCTTGAGCCTATTGCGATACATGTGCCTCGAATTACAGCCTTGTGGGCTTCCCAAAGAATAATCGGGGACATGACCCCACATTAGTAGCAAAGTAGTCTTCTATTTGTTTTCTAATTTGTTCCTGTATGGGGAATTTTTACTACACTCTCAATATAAGTCACCAAGGCACCTGCGAATTATCCCTGTAATCAGATGCAAGACCTGGAGATAGGCGCGGATCCGACCAAGAGATAGGGCCCAAATTTCTGCTGTAACTAACGTCTGTAGATTAGGTATATTTCCCAGGAAAAGGTCAATTCTGGAATGATCTGAGTTGTGCGTGGAGAAGAACGAAAACTGCGCTCTGTGAGTGGGTAAATTTCTCCATTAAGTCAAAGAGCCAAATCCGTCGATAATTTTCGAAATTCCTAGAGAGGTTGTCTGGAGGGTTTCGAGGTTATATCCGTATAGTTGAGTCTATCCATCCTTTCTGAAAGCGCTAAATTGAAGTCTCCTCCCAGGAGTATCATAGAAGAGGACGCCCTCTGGAGTGTAAGGGGACTCGAGTTTTTATAAAATCTTAACTGTGATTGATTTGGGGCAGATATGTTTACAATGTCAGGCGATCCCAGGTAACATACCTTGTAGAATGAATGTATCCTGCCCTGCTCATCCTTGTGGAGCTAGTGACTTGGAATGGACAGGGGCAGAGATCCTGATAGCGACCCCCCTTTTTTTTGTCTTGTGGATGCAATGTAGGAGAGTGGGTATTGATTTTTAAAAAATATAAGGTTACCTAATTTGTTTGAAGTGAGTTTCTAGAAAAATACAATTTCAGCTTTCTATTTTTGAGCTCGTGAATTGGAATCTACGTTTTTGTACTGAATTGAGGCCCTTTACATTATCGATAGTAGTTTAACCATTGTCAACATGGGATGAATCTCATTATCTCTGCTCTGGCTGATCTTCCAAGAATTATGACAACGCTCGTAGGAGATTAGGGGAGGAAAGTACAATGGATAGGGGGACAAAACACGATGAACTCAAAGGTCATTAATCCCAACCAACGCGGTAGAAACAAGAGTCTTGACTCGGGCAGGGGAGGGAAAAAAGTTGGCACAGGTTGTGAACTCGTTTTCTTTGTATGAATAGAATTCCCATACCACCCTATCCATTGTGCCCCTCCCCTTTGTGGGTACAACGTGAGCCTGAAAAAATATACACCAACCAGTGCCTAACGGAAACCAAAAACAGGCTAAATATGAGTATCATATATTCGCACCTACCCCCGCACAGGCGGGCAGGACCACGAGAGAGGCGGGGAATAGGATAGGGGGGGCGGAATAAGGGGGGAAGGAAGGATGGGGGAGTAGGGAAGAGAGGGAAAGAAGGGGGAGGGGTGAAGGGATTGAGGAGGTGGAGGGGAGGAAGGAAGGAAGGTAAGTAAAAAGGATACCCTCACTTCCGCTTCCTATCCCCGGCCACCCACTACAAGGACAGGCGCCCAAAGAGTTTCTAAAGAGGGGCTGCTTATTTAAGTAACATTTTCAACTAATTATCCAATAATCCTGACTAAATAGATCATCTGAGAAAGGCAAGATATATAATTCAATGGTCCTATACGACCATAGTGCAAATATGAATAATACAAAAATCTTAGCTGTAGAAGGAAGACCCAGAGATCCTTTGGAATCCAATCTTTACCGGGAATTTTTCCTGGGAACATATCTAGTAATCTGTGACAGCTTGTCATTGGCACCAGCTTGAAGATAACAGTTCACGGTACAAGTAGAAGGAAAGGGATCCTGAACATTGGAGGATCTCCTGGGTCCTTTGGCGGGGAACCTTTCTTTGTGGCGCCGCGACGTTCCAAACGGCAGGCAGCGCTGGAGGACTTCACGTTCCCAGTTGCTGTAGGTCCGGATCCGGACCTCCATGTGAGCAGACAACGACGAAGGAGATCTCATAGATTTTACGTTGCAGTTTTTAACCATTTCTGGATGCATTAAACATGAAGGGAAGCCCCAATTTGAAATCGATGTTTTTTCTTTAAACCTTCCGCGGGGTTTTAAGCACCTTTTTGTATAGGTGATCCAGGACGATCTGGAAGTTTTTGAAGTTGGGTCCCCAACCAATCACTCTTTGGGATCGGGCTGAGTTCATTTGGTTCTTTCGTTGGATTCAGTAGGCAAATTTTTAATTTTGGGGGACATAGCGGTTTTTGGGTAAAGGGGCCACATGGCCCCTATAAAAATTTTAATCCAGGGAGGTTGGTTCCTAAAAGGAGTTGAAGATTGGGGAGAGAATGTTTGTAGTCTTTCTGACCTTTGGTTCGGGAGACCTCTCACCCTTAATTCATCCCCTCCTTATGTCCAATCCTCAAAGGTTTTTTGGTTGTCTTTTTAAAGGGGATTTGTTTGCGGGGGAATAGAGATTGGGGTCTGAGACATAGTGCCGGGTGGGGCGGTGCCTCCTCTGGGCCCTTCCCTTTTCCCCCAAAATTTTTTTAGGTCTGAGCGGAGAGCTTCAATTCTGGGTTTTCCATGCGTCTCTTATTTTGTTTTTTAAATTTTAGTCACGTTTGGGGGAAAGTGGGTATTCTCTATATCAGATTGGGGGGCGATTTTCCCGGGCCCTATCTGGCTTCCAATAGGGGCTCTGAGGAGGGAAACCCATTTTCCCCCGCCCCCCAGGGACGGGGGCCAAAGGGTTCTGCGTCCATAACGTCCCAATGGGTCTGAAACCGGAGGGGGATTTGGGCCTCCCTTCTTGGGTTTTTTTTTGGTTGCCCGGAGTAGGGGTTTTTGAAGACTGCAACTAGCATAGTCCCTTCTATGGTTTAAAGATCATTGCCCTGGACAGGATGGACTCTGCTCATCGTGCCCTCAGACCTTTCGCCCCTACCCCCCCCCCCCCTCAGTGGGGGGGTAGGCTGGTGGGCGGTATTTGCATATCTGGGGGACCCAAGAATTGGAGATGGCGGGGGGTCTCGGTTGGTTTACACTGGACCCTATGCTGTTTGCTGTTTCTAAACCGGGGTCCCCAAATTAGGGCATTTTTTGACCCCCAAAAATGGGTTTTTTTTCCGGGGGGACGGGTTTTTTTTTAATAGTGCGCGGGGGGGGCTTTGGGACATTCTTTTGGGGGGGGACCCCGGGGGGGGGTCTCCCGGGGCGGGGGTTTGCCGGCCCCGTAACGCAAAGGGGGGCTTGCAAATAATGGGCCCCCTCCGGTTTTGGAGATTTGGGTCATCCCCGTACCTGGCTTTCCGACCCTTTTATCCGTATGGCAGACCTCTCCTCTACAGTCACCGGCCCCTGGGGTCCCCCTCAAAGAGGTCTTTGGGACTATTGGGGGCTTTTTTGTTTTACTTCGCCCCTTTTTTTTCTTGCGACGCTCCGTTCCCGCTGCAGCACGGTCCGCGGGCGTCTCCCCTTAGCCCGTCGCAAACGTCACTCCGATCGCTCTGCCGGGTGAGCCGCACACAGGCTGTGTACTTTCCCCCCGCTCGCGCTCACTCCCGCCCTCAGCATTTGGGCCCCCTCTCTCCCTCCCCCTGCGTTCGGTTCGGGGCTGAAATTTTGTGCGATTTTCCCACGCTCCTGAAAATTCCCCGCGTGGCTCTGTTTTCGTTCTTTCTTTTGCCCCCTTTGAAATCCCTTAAGTGGGAGAATTTTGCCGCACCCCCTCGTTTGTGCAGCGGGTCTCGGAGATAAAGTTTCAAGGGCCACTTAACGGGCCAGGCCCCCCCCCCGCGGCGCCATTTTTTAGGTGTATTTTGCCAAAAAAAATGTTGAACCCTATTCTCTATTTTAAATGAATGCGTACCCCGAACAGGCGCTTTTAAAACGCCGGCATGACATTTTTGATGCCCTAAAGTGGTGTTAAATATCTGGAAAGGGATAAACAGCCCCAAGTTTTCTATCCCCTATATTAGGCCTTGATTAACTAACCAGACGCCAATTTTTGACAGTTTCATTCTTCGGGCCCACTATACAGTCTTTTAAAATTGCCCTTAAAAGGGCGTGGGGGCACCCTTTTTTTTTGCAGATCCTAGTTTCTTCTATCACTCTATAAAGGTAATACATGAGTTTTTTTTTCATTAGAGGGGGGTTAAAGGGGTATCTTTACATTAAAGGTCTTCACAATAAGGGGACAGTAAAAACAAGCAACTTTGCAATTGGATGTCTTTTTGCAAAGCTGTCTTATTTTCCAGTCGCCTATCTTCGTTTTTTTTAAAAACCCTGTTTCCCGGGCGGTCGGTTCCACCTCCTTTCTTTTCTTGGGCTGGGCTCTACTAATTTTTACTTTCGCTGGCCCCCCGGGGTATTCACGGGCGGCTTCCCCTGCCTCTCCACTCGAAAAAGGGGGCCGGAAAACATTTCACTCTCACAGCCAAGAACACGAAACACTGCAGCTGCTTCTACAATCAAAAAACAGCGAATTTGTGCCTCGGTGCCTATGGCCCTGCTGTAACTAAAAAAAGGGAGACAGATCTGTGTTGCTCTGATATTCATAAAAGACGGGAGACAACTGTAACAAATCTCCAGTGTGAGAGAAAAACGTGCCTGAGTTCAAGAAATTAACTAAATGCGGGTTTTGGGATTAACATACACTCTTAAAAAAATAAACTGCCTGGGCACAGGTGTCAAACACAAGGCCCGCGGCCACTCCGGCCCGCGGGCCCCTTTGTTTTGCGGCCCCGATCCCCTATCCCAAGCTGTTTTAAAACAGCCGTGCAGAGTCGTCATCGGTACAGGGGAAGGCGGGGGGGATCTTTCCCTCCCACCTTCTCCCCTTTGTATTAGAAACTTGTGAGCGTTACATTGGCGTCGCAGGGGGTGTACGGCCCCCTTTTGCTCACGCCCCCTGTAGTGGTCTCCCGCCCGGGGCCTCTCCGCCGAGGGGATCTCTGGGGCTCGTCAGGCGAAGCGGGGTGACGTCACGCCCTTACACCATACACAGCTCCCGAACCGACCGGGCCGCCTGCCGGGGGGCACGAGGTAATTGCTGTTTTTTTAATTTTATAATCATTAGGGGGCTTTTGCCCGGTCTGAGGGGGGCTATGGGGATCGCCTGGCTACGGGGGCTATGGGGCATTTTTTTCCCCCGGCACAGGGGGCTACTGGGGGATCTGCCGGCACTGAGGGGGTACTGGGGCACGCCTGGCTACTGAGGGGGCACTGGGGGATCTGCCGGCTACTGGGGGGCTACTGGGGATCGCCGGGGTATGGGGGACGCCTGGTACTGAGGGGGGTATGGGGGACTGCCTGGCTACTGGGGCATCCCCCGGTACTGAGGGGGGACTGGGGGATCTGCCTGGCTATGAGGGGGCTACTGGGATCTGCCTGGGTTTGAGGGGCTACGGGGCATCGCCCGCTATGGGGGACTGCCTTACGGGGGGTTTGCCTGGCTATGAGGGGTATTGGGCATCTGCCCGGTCTGGGCATTGCCGGCACTGGGGGGATCTGCCTGGCTACTGGGAGGGGGGTATGGGGCATCTGCCTGGCTACTGGGCATCTGCCTGGGTACAGGGGGCTAGGGGGATTGCGGGTACTTGGGGGACTGCCCCGGCTACTGGGGGTTTTGCCTGGCTACTGAGGGGCTAGGGGGGATCTGCCCGGCTTTCTGGATCTGGGGGGGTGGCAAATGAGGGGGCTATGGGGGATCTGCCTGGCTACTGAGGGGGTTCTGGGGGATCTGCCTGGCACTGAGGGGGCTACTGGGGGATCTGCCGGCTACAGGGGGAAACTTACTGGGGCATCGCCTGGTACTGGGGGACATTGGGGGTCTCCTGGCTATGGGGGACATGGGGGTCTACATGGGTACGGGGACTATGGGGGGGATTACAGGCTACTGGGGGGAATTGGGGGATCCAAAAGGTATGGGGGGACTATGGGGCATTGCATGGGTACTGGGGGATTTGGGATCTGCATGGGTACTGGGGCTATGGGGCATCTTCTGCACTGGCGGACATATGGGGCATCATGGCTACTGGGTACAAGGGCATCTCCCCGGCTACCGGGGGGGGGGGGGGGGGGGGGGGGGGGGATGGGGCATCTCCCCTTTCTATAGGGGATATTACCCTGGGTGCAGAGGGTATTTATCGGCTTTCGGGGGGAAAATACCTATCTACCTACATGGGAATTAATGTCATCTAGGGGGTTTATGCCACTTATCCCTCAATAGTTTTAAAATTTTCGGGGCCCCCTTTAAAGGCCCGTGAGGTGAGCGGCCCCGGGGAAAAGAGTTTGACCCCCTGGCCCGGGGGAGGAACCACGTGACATGTGGACTCAGGGCAGAGGGGGGGGTGGAGACACTGACTGGGAGCGAGCATAAACATGAAGGGGGGATGAGTCTCCCCCTTATTAAGAAACACCCGCTAGGGGAAAAAAAAACGCCCCTGGATTTGTAGAGCGAGAAAATGAAAATACAATAAAAAACCCGAATATGAAGCCCCTCTCCCCTTTAAGTTCACAAATTTCGGACTCATACCTCTGACTGCTATTCCCAAAAAAAATATTTAGGTTACGGGCCAAAAAGGGGCCCCCTTTTTTTTTTGGGGGGGCCCCCGGGGAATTTGGGGGGGTTTTTTTTGGGGAAAAAGGGGGGGTTTTTTGGGGGGGGGAAAAAAAAATTTTTAAAAAGGGGACGGGCAACCCCCCCCGGGGGGGGGGGGGGGGCCCCCCCCTTTTTTTTTCCCCCTTTTTTGGGGGAAAAAAAGGGGAAAAATAAAATTTTTGGGGGGAAAAAATCTAAAAGGGGGAAAAAAAAAATTTTTTTTAAATTTTTTCCCCCAAAATTTTTTCCCAAAAACCCCCCGGGGGGAAAGGGGGGGAAAAAAAAGGGAAACAAGGGGGGAAAAAAAAAACAAAGGGGGGGGAAAAGGGGGGGGAAAGGGTAAAAAGGGAAAATTAAACCCCCCCTTTTTCCCCCCCAAAATTTTAAAAAAAAAAAAAAAAGGGGGAAAAAAAAAAAAAAAAAAAAAAAGGGTAACCCCTTTTTCCCCAAAAAAAAACCCAAATTAAAATTTTTTCCAAAAAAATTAAAAAGGGGGCCCCCCCCCCTCCGGGGGGTTTTTTGGGGTTTTTTTTTTTTTTTTTTTTTTTTTTTTTTTTTTTAAAAAAAAAGGGGGTTTTGGGGGGAAAAAAAAGTTTTTTTTTTTTAAAAAATTAAAAAAATTTTTCCCCCCCCAAAAAAAAAATTTTTTAAAATTTTTAAAAAAATTTTTTTTTTCCCCGGGGGGGAAAAAGAAAAAAAAAAAACCTTTAATTTTTTCCCCCAAAAAAAAAAAAAAAAAAAAAAATTTTTTTTTTTAAAACCCCCCCCAAAAAATTTTTTCCAAAATTTGGGGGGGAAAAAAAAAAAAAATTTTAAAAAAAAAAAGGGAAAAAAAAAAAGGGGAAAAAAAATTAAATTTTTTTAAAAAAAACCCCCCCGGGAAAAAGGGGGGGGCCCCAAAAATTTAAAAAAAAAAATTTAAAAAAGGAAAAAAAAAAAAGGAAAATTTTTTTTAAAAAAAAAACCTTTTTGGTTTTTAAAAGGGTTTTTCCCTTTTTTTAAAAAAAATTTGGGGGGTTTTTTTAAAAAACCCCTGGAAAAAAAACCCCCCCCCCTTTTTTTTTTTAAAAAAAAAATTTTTTCCCCCAAAAAAAAAATTTTTTTTTTTAAGGGGGGGGAAAAATTTGGGGGGGAAAACCCCGGGGCCCCCCCCCCCCCGGGGGGGGCGGGCCCCCCCCCACCCCCCCCCCCCCCGGGGGGGTTCCCCCCAAAACCCCCCTTTAAAAAGCCCCCCTTTTTATGGAAAATTTTTAAAAAAAAGGGGGGGGGGGGGGGGCCAAAAAATTTAAAAAAAGAAGGGGGTTTTTTGGGGGGGTTTTTTCCTTTTTGGGGAAAAAAAAATTTGGGAAAGGGTTTTTTTTTTGGGGGGGTTTTAAAAAAATTTTAAAAAAAAGGGAAACCCCCGGGTTCAATTTTTTTTTAAAAAAAGGGTTTTTTTAAAAAAAAAAAAAATTTTTTTCCCCCCTTTTGGGTTTTTTTTTAAAAAAAAAAAAAAAAAATTTGGGGGGTTTTTTTTCCCCCCGGAAACCCAAAAAAAACCAAAAATTTAAAACCCGGGTTTTTAAATTTGGGGGTTTTTCCAAAAAAAAAAAAAAAAAAAATTTGGGGGATTTTCCCGGGGATTTAAAAGGAAAAACCCCCCGGGGGGGGGTTTTTTTAAAAAAAAACCCCCCTTTCCCCCAAAAAAAAGGAAAACCCCCAAGCCCCCCAAAAAAAAAAAATTTCCCAAAAAAACCCCCAAAAAAACCCCAAACCCCCCCGGTTTTTTCCCCCTTTTTCCCGGGGGGAAAAAAGAACCCTTCTTCCCAAAAAAATTTTTTTTTTAAAGGGAAAAATTTTTCCCAAAAAAAAACCCCCCCCAAAAAAAAAACCCCCCCGGGAAAATTTTAAAAACAAACTTAAAAAAAATTTTTTTTTTTTTTTTTTTTTTTTTCCCCGGGTTTTTCCCCCAAAAAAAACCCCCTTTTTTTTTTTTTTATTAAACCCCCCCAAAATTTTTTTTTTTTTTGAGGGGTTTTTTTTTGGGGAAAAAAAAAAAAAAATTTTTTTTAAAAGGGGAAAAATTTTTTTTCCCCGGGATCCCCCCAAAAAAAAAACCCCCCTTTTTTTTCCCCCCCGGGGGGCAAATTTTTTTTAAAAAAAAACCCCCTTTTTTTTTTTTTTTTTTTGGGTTTTTTTTTTTTTTCCCCCCTTTAAAAAATTTTTTTTTGGTTATTAAAACCCCCCGGTTTAATTTCCCCTTTTCCCCCAAAAAAAAAAAAATTTTTTTTTTTTTTTTTTTGGGGTTTTTTAAAAATGGTTTTTTTTTCAAAGGGGGTTTTTTTAAGGGGAAAAAAGGGGGGGGAAAAAATTTTTTTTTTGGGGGGGGTTTTTTTTTTTTTTTTTGAAAAAACCCCAAAAAACCCCCCAAAAATTTTTTTAAAAAAAAACCAAAATTTTTAAAAAAAAAAAAAAATTAAAAAATTTTTTTTTAAAGGCCCCCGGCCCCAAAAAAAAAAGGTTTTAAAAAAATTTTTAAAAGGGCCCCCCCAAAAATTTTAAAAAATTTTTTTTTTTTTTTTTGGGGAAAAAAAAAACCCAAAAAATTTTCTTAAAAAGAAGGAAAATTTTCCCCCCGGCCCCCCCGGGGGGTTTTTTTTTCCCCCCAAAAGGGCCCCCTTTTTAAAAAATTTTTTAAAAAATTATTTTAAAAAAAAAAAAAACCCCCCCCCAAAAACCCCCCCCCCCGGGGGGAAAAATTTTTTTTAAAACCCCCCCCAAAAAAAAAAAAAAATTTTTTTTTAAAAATTTTTTTTAAAAAAACCCAAACCCCCCGGGTTTTGGGGGGGAAAAAAATTTTTTAAAATTTTTTTTAAAAAAAAATTTTTTTTTTTAAAAAAAAAAAATTTTTTTTTTTTTTAAAAAAAAAAAAAATTTTTTTAAAATTTTTTTTTTTTTTTTTCAAAACCCCCTTTTCCCTTTTTCCTTTTTTTTTAAAAAAAAAAAAAATGGAAAAAAACCCCCCTTTTTTTTAAAATCCCAAGGTTTTTTTTTTTTTATTTAAAAAAATTTTTTTAAAAAAAAATTTTTTTTTTTTAAAACCAAACTTTTCCCCCGGGGGGGGGGTTTTTTAAAAACCCAAAAAAAAATTTCCCTTTTCCCCCTTTTCCCCCCAAAAAACCCCCCCCCCAAAAAAATTCCCCCCCTTTTTTTTTTTTTTTTTTTTTTTTTTTTTTTTCCCCCCCCCCCCTTTTTTAAAAAATTTTTAAATAAAAAATTTTTAAATTTTTTTTCCCTTTTTTCCCTTTTCCCCTTTTTTTTTTTTTTTTTAAATTTGGGGGGGGTTTTTTTCCGGGAAACCCCTTTTTTTTAAATTTTAAAAAACCCCCCTTAGGCCCCAAAAAAATTTTTTTTTAAAAAAAAAAGGGGAAAATTTTCTTTTGGGAAAAAAATTTTTTTTCCCGGGGAAAAAATTTTTTGGGTTTTAAAAAAAGGGGGAAAAAAATTTTTAAAATTTTTTTTTAAACCCCCAAAATTTTTTGGGGGCCCTTTTTTAAAACCCCCCCCGGGGGAAAAAAAAATTTTAAAAAAAATTTTAAATTTTTTTTTTTTTTAAAAAAACCCCCTTTTTTTGGGGCCCCAAAAACCCCCCCAATTTTTAAAAAAAAATTTTTTTTAAATAAAACCCCCCCAAAAATTTTTTTGGGCCCCCTTTTCCCCCTTTAAAAAAGGGGGCCCCCCCCCCAAAAATTTTTTTCCCCCCCCAAAAAACCCCCCTTTTTTTTCCAAAATTTTTCCCTTTTTTTTAAAAAAAAAATTTTTTTTTTTTTCCCCCCCCTGCCCCAAAAAAAAATTTTTTTTTCCCCAAAAAAACCCCCCCCCCTTTTTTTTTTTTTTTTTTAAATTTTAAAACCCAAATTTGGGGGGAAAACCCCCCTTTCCCCTTTTTTTACCCCCTTTTTTTTTAAAAGGTTTTTGGGGGGGGGTTTTTAAAAAACCCCCGGGGGGCCCCTTAAAGGGGGTTTTCCCCCAAAAATTTTAAAAAACACCCCCAAAAAAACCCTTTTGGGGGGGAAAGGGCAACCCCCCAAGGGAAGAAAATTCATTTAAAGGGGTTGTCTCACTATATCAATTCATCTGACCTCAGTCCTGTTTTCTTGGTTTCATTTTGAATTCAGAGGTGTGTTTAGTGCCGCCTTCTAGGCTGCAGTAGAAGCCAGGTCTGTAGCTACAGGCTTGCAGCCTATCAGGAGAGATTGAACAGGTCTGTAGCTGTAGCAACCAGTGCTGGCAACCTATCATGAGAGATTAGACCGAGTCTGTAGCTATAGCGACCAGTGCTGGCAGTCTATCAGGAGAGATTGAACAGGTCTGTAGCTGTAGCAACCAGTGCTGGCAGCCTATCAGGAGAGAGTAAACAGGTCTGTAGCTATAACAACCAGTGCTGGCAGCCTATCCTGAGAGAGTAAACAGGTCTGTAGCTATAGCGACCTGAGTAGCTAATGCAGCCCATACAAGAGGGGATATCTCAGAATAGATAGGACAATGTTTATGGACATGTATTGCAAAGTGACTTGTTTTTGCAAGATCTTTAACATAAAAAGCAATCCTTGTAGTGAGACAACCCCTTTAAAATGGGGCTAGGATGGTGTGAAAAGTACAAAAATTTTTTTATATAATATACCTATCAGTCCCCTGCCATTGCTGTTCTGGAGCTTCCAGTGCTCTGCTCCTCTTCACTTACATTTGAATGCAAACCCAGGACGAGAACCCAAAGTGAAGAGGAGTGGATCCCGAGGAGCTATGGATAACCAGAGGCAGAGAACCGGTAGGTAAGTATAACTTTTTTTCTACCACCCTAACCCCAATATAACTGAATTTTCTTGCATTGGACAATCCCTTTAAAGGATTACTTTTTATGTTAAACATCTTGCAAAAACAAGTCCCTTTGTAATATGTGTCCATTAACAGTGTCCTACCTATTCTGAGATATCCCCTCTTGAATGGGCTGCATCAGCTCCTCAGGTCGCTATAGCTACAGTAGTGTTTGATCTATCCTGATAGGCTGTCAGTACTGGTTGCTATAGCTACAGACCTGTTTGATCCCTCCTGATAGGCTGCTAGCACTGGTTGCTATAGCTACAGACCTGGCTTCTACTGCAGCCTCGTAAACGCCCCTGAATTCAAAGTGAAACCAAGAAAACAGGACTGAGGTAAGATGTGATAGTGAGACAACCCCTTTAAGTACTCAAATATGCCAAATTAAGAAAGGGAACTACACATTTTACATCCTACACCCACTTTACCATAACTGCTGGTTCCCAAAGCACGTCATGCAGGCACAATGCCCGTGGCGCAAATTGCGAGCGCCTGCACTATGCAGGGACAAGCTCTCATAGCTATGCGACCCAGCGCTGCTGCTGCATGGTAAGGGGGGCCTGTGGCTCAAGGAATTGGTTGCAAGTTTAACAACTGCGACCCCTGTAGCTATAGCAGGGGCTTGGTCACAAGTGTGACAACTTCGACCTTTACAGCTATACCAAGGAGGAGGAGTGGCAGGTGAAAGCATTTAGGGTGTCTTTTTTGTACTAAAGGAGTGGGCAGTTACAAAACGTATGACCTTCTTATCTAGTCTCAGCTTTTATGGTTTTGTAAAGATATATGCATGGAGACACAGTTATTGTAGGAGTATATTTTTAGAACATATACGGGTATGGGTGTTCAATATGAGTTCTATTGTTTCATTTTATGATTTTGGTCCCATTTGGGTAGGTCAAAAGTGTGAAAACTGACCTGCAATTACCAAACAGTGAACCTGTTAAAAAGTTTCTCCCACATTGGACATATATCATGTGACCACAGACTAAGTGAAAAATGTCTTGGGTACTCCACCGATCACTAGAACAGGGGTTATGAGAAAGGAGCTGGGAAGCTCAAGTGCCCTCTATTGGATGTAACAAAGCCTAAATTTGCTTTTGACCCACTGAGTCTTTGGAAAGCAAAAGGGATATTAGCCAAGCCAGCATCACTCATCTGCATACAGCCATTTCGGGATTTTGCCCCTCATCAGTGCAGAGCAGAGTGATATTGGCTGGCTGGGTGGGAGGCAATGAGTGGCTCAGAAAGGGAAAATCTCTCCTTGTGGAGAGCACCATATAGGCGTGTGGAGATTCAAAACTGCCTTTTGCACTCCATGAAGCATCTGCATATCACAAGGCATTATGGGAAAGTAGATGAGAAGCTCAAGCACCCTCTATTAGATGTAACAAATCGTAAATTTCGAATCTCCACACGCCTATATGGCGCTCTCCCCAAGGAGAGATTTTCCTTTTTAGAACAGGGGTTGTGAGCCTCCGGTTCCACCTCACTGAATGTAGCAGGGACCAAGCATGAATGGTACCAACTCGTTCAAATGCCTCATCACTGTGACTATACAAGGCTCAGGACCCCCACACCAGTGATAATTGGGACTCCCCAGCAGTTAGGCCATAGAGACCAGACATTATCACTAGGGGTGATATTATCGACAAAAGTTGAAATCTGCATGATTTTTAGGCTTATCGGAAATTTCCAATAACGCGATAGTTTAGGTGACAACTTACAGAAAATCTATTACTATTGCGCCATTTTCAACGTTTCCTGTCATTTTGGCGGCCAGCCAATCAGCTCTGAGGATAGAGGGGGGTGAGGTGTATGGATCTCATTGGCTGCAAAAATCACGTGACCTCATTTTATCTATGCTGCTGCATTTCCTGTTTGAGCTCATACTCAATCTATCACTCTTCACAGCAGGACATGTCTGTCTGCGTTTAAATCAATAGCTGTTCTAACAGCTCTGAGAGATAGTCACTTCTAATACAAGAAACCATCCACCTACCTACAGCTTAGAATAGAGTTAGATTAGAGAATTTTACTTCTTATTTAGTTAGAGAAAGTTTTAAGGATATCTACTGGTGTGTGCAGCTGCGTGGGGGGCGGCGACAGCAGGAGAGGCTTTTGAAATGAAGGGAGATATATTGCAGCTCAGTGTGTTCTGTGATCTTCAATTGAAAAATAATTGTTTTCTACCACTTTTCTGGCCAGCAGACCTATGATAGCAGTTGAAATTGTCCCTGTGTTTTCAGTACTATTGCAATCACTGCGTGTCAGTGTTCCCAAAAACCGGCTTAACTTATCCCTTTAACTTTTAAATAGTTTTACTGAAGTCCGTGCGTCTTGGCACAAAGAGTCCAGTTGTACGAATATTGTGTTCTACAAATTTCCTAGTAAATTACACTTGTAGTCAGTGGTGCGAATGCTGCCATATTAATCCATATAATATTGAAATACTCTTATTGCAGTCCGTGCGTCTGTTTGGCGCAAAGAGTTCAGTTGTTCGAATATTGTGTTATACATATTTCCTAGTAAATTACACCTGTAGTCAATGGTGCAAAGGCCGCCATATTAATCCATGCAACTTTTTAATACTTCTATTTCACTCAGTGCGTCTCAGTTTGGCGCTAATCGTGCATTTGTACGATAGTTTGTTGAAAACTATCAATTGCTAGTCCTACTGGGCAGTTGTAAATCCCTGGGACTGAAGGAAGAACACTATTGATTTTGTCTTACGGTTCTTCCACCAGACCGCATTTCACAGATATTTGAAAGTAACAATTCTGTTTCTAATCCTAGTTGGCTGTTGTAAATTAGAGGGATTTAAGAATAGATGTGATTTGCTGTCTTTCAATAAGAGACTGTCAAAAACTCTTCCATACCTTTTACATTTTTATCTTTCTGAACAAGGAGCTAAATGCAGGTGGTAAGTGAGCAAAGAGGGGGTAGGACATGGAGGTAGAGGTACGAGAGAAGGTGCTCCTTCCAGTTCTGGCGACAACACGCATGCCAGCGGATCGTCGGTTGCAGAACCGTCAGGCCTGTCATCGCTGGGTCAGGGCCATGTGAATCTCAGTAACGAACAGCGTCGCCAATCTGTTCTTCAGTGGTTAATGCAACCTGCATCCAGCAGTCTTACCTCCTTGTCCTCCCAGTCACGGCCACAAATGTCGTCATCAGCATCCGTCCAACATGAAGCGAAGGCAGCCCAAATGTCAACTCGTGTACCCACCACTGTGGATAATCCATTTTCTGAAGACCTCTTTGATGACAAAATGCGGTTGGGGTCAGAAGGCATTTCAAAAGATCAAGAGGCCAAAGAGGATGATTTTCTCTGCTCTGACGCCCAGTTACTGATGCCATCAGAGGAGGAGAAGGAAGCCGGTCGCTTGTAGCCCGCAGCTCCAGGATTCAGAATGTCAGGACAAGGAAGTCACCTATGTTGATGATGATGATGATGACGACATTGCGGATCCAACGTGGTCTTTTCAGCAGAATTTGCTTGCGAGCGCTTCATCACTGGACGAGGAGGAAGACGATGGGGAAGTGTCAAATCTGCTGAGATTATTCCGCCAGCCACGATCAGTGGAAACACCGCTCCTCGCTTATCGCCATTGAAAAGATCCAGGACCTCTCAAACCTGGGCCGTTTTCAAACAAGCCTCTGATTCACCCAGCGATGTCATATGCCGCCTTCGCCGTAAACGCATCAGTAGAGGGAAGAATCTTAGGTGTTTAACCACCACCAACATGTCTAGTCACATGCAGCGAATGCATAGGTTGAAATGAAGGGAATGCTTGGCTAAAAAAGGCCACACCGGTCCCGGGCTTCCAACCACTGTCACACCCTCTGTCACCGCCACCTCCGCCATTTCCAAGACCAAGCGTTCCTCAGCTGCCCATGTCCAGTTCAACTAAAATGGTGGTTCAAAGACTCCTTTTTCCGGCACTTTTTAATCTGTGGGTCATGCAGGTTTGAGGGTCATGCTGTGGTCCAGGACAGGGATGGTGAATAGTCTGAGTTTTTTTCTGTGACTCTTGTTGCCTAAGATGTAGCACGTATCCATTTGACGGTTGTGGATGTTAATTCCAGCTTCTCCAGCCCTGTTTGGGTGTAAGAATGAAGGTGTTGTTCCTCTCCCATAGACTTTAATGGTCATCGGTAATCTGTTATCGACTATCGGAAATCGTCGTGATAATTGCCGATATCGACTATCGACCCGATAATGATAGTTGACACAATCGCTCATCACTAGTTATGACCTATCTCATGAACAACACACATTGTGCACTTTATACTTTCCAATCTGATACTTCACGTGTATGTGGTGATGAGTTCATTCTCACAATTATAACATTGTGTATATTCAGCTAATCAGAATGTATTTTACATCAATAGACAGAGAAGCCAGTGTCGTCTGACTGCAGTGATGGTTCATGTGATTAGCTGAACCATAACCAAAGCTGATAAGGGCATTTATCATTGGAACAATGGAGCAGGGCTGAAAGGCACTGATGTGAAAGATTAGACATAATCAAATACATAATCAAGGTTTCTTCAAATCTGACAAATTTACAATTGCAGATATGTTAGTGGGCTGACATGGCAGTGCATGTGCAAATTAACATTATGTAAAACTGACTTGTTAATGGAACATTTATCACAAGTAGCTGGATCAGTGGCTGCAATAGCAATACAAAATGTTAAAGCAGTAAATAAAAAAATGTAAAGGGAATGTGTCATCAAAAAAATGACTTATTGTTTAACTCACATTTTTATGTTAAACACATTTTTTAGGAATTTTTGGTTAATTTTTTTTTTTTTTTTTAATTTTCCAGATCACTTTCAGTATTTTTTTTCAATAATTCCTAAGTCCTGCAGTTCTCACTTTGGCCACTAGGCCTAATAATAGTCTGACACTTCCTGTTCTGTTTAGAGAGCTTTTCAGCAGTGTCTGCTCATTATCAGTAAAAGCAGGGTCAAGCTGAAAGGAAACACCAATGTGTACAGATAACACAGAATCCACTAGTCACAAGAGGAGATGTCACAGCTCTCCCTCTCACCTCCCTGCACAGTGAAAACTCTCCTATACAAGTCTATGGGAAAAAATCAGTCTTAAGAATCCTATGTGCATGAAGCTGCTGTAAAGTGTATCTCTGACTGCTGTTAAAGCAGTGCAAGCAAGAATGTCTTCCCCACAATCCTATATAGAGAAATCTACAATCAGGAAATAAAAACGACTGAGAGGAAAAGAATATGGATCAGGGGCTTGATTTAATAAGTAAAAAAAAATAAAAAATTGTCGACAGATTCCCTTTAAAGATACACTACTCACAGAAACTTAGGGATATTTGGCTTCTGGTTGAAATTTCAGGATATTACATTTCATGAAAATTACTTTAAATGATCCATCTCTTCCCTTTAGATGCACATGTCCAACTGGTTATTGTTTCAGTACTTTTTGCACAACTTGCTGGTCTCTAACAAAAAATTGTCCAATAAATTTAGGGGATTTGAATTGACATCTATACAGTCCTCCTCATCATTCTGTCACATTTTGACATCATGAGACCAAGACAACAGCTTACAATTGATCATCAGTATCTTGCCAATGCCAGGCTTTAATTAGGATGAGAGAAGCGCCAAGTGTCACATCAGGCCATTTGTAAATGTTAACATCAGTGTGGTCTGCGTGCTCGATAACTGGCAGTTTAGATCCCTAAACTTATTGGACAATTCAGGGATCAAACAGCTGTTGAGAATTTTGCCATTAAGATCTTTGTTAGAAATCAGCAACTTCTGCAAAAAGTACTGAAACACAGAACAGTTGGACATGTGCCTCTAAAGGTAAGAGATGATCGCATTTAGTTCATTTTAAAAAAATGTCAAGAAATTTTATGTTCATCCTGAAATTTCAGCCAAAAGCCAAATATCCCCAAATTTTGGTGAGCAGTGTATTCGCTGCTAAAGATGCATGATAACTAGCAGAGAAATATGGGACATGTATACCTCAATCTTATTTTTTTTATTTTAAAGAAAGCAGAGGCTAAAACATATTATTATTATTATTTATTTTATAGCGCCATTGATTCCAGGGCGCTGTACATTCAGGGGGTTAAATACATAACATAAGTCAGACATTTACAATAGTGACAATCTCTGACTAACAACAGGTTCAGAGGGAGAGAGGGCCCTGCTAGCAAAGGCTTACAATCTACAAGCAAGGGGGAAAGAGACAGAAGGTGAGGGGCAGACATGTATGTGGAGGGTGTAGTGACAGCGGTGTTATTCTAGGTCATAGGCAATACTGAAGAAATGGGTTTTCAGGTTGCTTTTGAAGCTGGTGAAAGTGGAGGAGAGTCTGAGGTGTTGGGGCAGTGAGTTCCAGAGTGTGGGGGAGGCACGAGAGAAATCTTGGAGACGGTTGTGTGAGGAGGTGACAAGAGGAGAGTGGAGAAGAAGATCCTGTGAGGAGCGGAGGTTGCGTGAGGGGGAGTATCTGGAGATTAAAGCAGAGATGTATGGAGGGGAGAGGTTATGGAGAGCCTTGTAGATCAGGGTTAGTAACTTGAAATTAATGCGCTGGGCAATGGGAAGCCAGTGAA
Organism: Phyllomedusa bahiana; assembly: GCA_025379985.1. NCBI lineage: Eukaryota > Metazoa > Chordata > Amphibia > Anura > Hylidae > Phyllomedusa > Phyllomedusa bahiana. Next base: position 51,148 of record JAODAL010011765.1, read on the forward strand.
GGGATTGGCAGAGGGGAGAGGCAGAGGAGTAGCGAGGAGAGAGGTGGACAAGATGGGCAGCAGAGTTGAGAATGGATTGGAGGGGAGCGAGAGTGCTGTATGGGAGACCACAGAGAAGGATGTTGCAGTAGTCGAGGTGGGCGATGACAAGGGCGTGGACCAGCATTTTTGTAGTGACAGAGTTAAGGAATGAACGGATGCGAGAGATGTTTTTCAGGTGGAGCCGGCAGGTGGAGGTAAGGGTTTGGATTTGGGGTTTGAAGGACAAAGCAGAGTCGAGTGTTATTCCAAGGCAGCGGACTTGCGGCACCGGTGAGAGTGTAGAGCCATTGACTATAATAGTGACAGTCATGAGGAGAGGTAGAGAGAGGGGGATAGAGAGAGATAGATCTCCCTTGTATTGAGTTCCTTAAATGGAGTCATTTATGGGGGTAACAAACATGCCCTTCGAAGCCACGTCAAAACTGCACTGGTCCCTAAAATGTGGCACTTTCTTGAAAACGGGAAAACTCACGACTAAATGTTGAATCCCCTATTGTCGTAAAAATAAAGAAATGTAACAAATTATACCACATTTACAGTAGAAATACAATAGAAGTTTTTGAACTTTGAAAAGTTTGCCATTTTCAAACTTTTAATGGCATTTTGATATTTTTTTTCAAAAATAAGGATTGGTTGGACCAAAATGTATTACTAAATTAAGCACAATGTGTCACGTGAAACTAATTGCTGAATCATATGGATAGGTAAAAGTATCAAAAATTCAATCCCACAGAAAGTGACATGCCAGATTTAAAAAATAGTTCTCTGTCATGGAGGTCAAAACTAGCTGCATCCTTAAAGGGGTTGTATCATTTCATTAAATGGTCTTCAGAATAAGGGGACAGTGAAAACAAGCAACTTTGCAATTGGATGTTATATGCAAACCTGTCTTGTTTTCACAGTCTCCCTTATCTTTTGTTTCTGTAAACACTGTTCCCCAGTGCCGGTCGGATCCCACCTCTTGATTTCATTGGCTGCTGGGTCTACTAATTTACATTCTGTCTGGCCCCTGGTCGTATTCATGGGAGCGCGCCTTCCTGCCTCTCTCACTCAAAGTAATTTCACTCTGAACAGCTAGCATTAACACAGAGGCACTGCACCTGCTTCTACAATCAGAAAACAGCAGAATTGTGCGTCGGTGCCTAATGCAAACATAGAAGGAGCATTAAGCTGCCTCTCTCACTCAAAGTAAGGGACCAACAGCAATTTCACTCTGCACAGCCAGAAGAAACACAATAATACTGCAGGGCTTCTACAATCAGAAAACAGCAGAATTGTGCCTCGATGCCTACGTGCTCCTGCGTGTAAACATAGAAGGGAGATCTGTGCTGCCCTGGAGGAGTTCACAGAAGACTGGATTCAACTGTAACAAACTTCCAGCTGTGAGAGGAGAGGAGATCAGTGCTCTGAGTTCATAGAAGACCGTCTAGACTGAATTCAGGCCTGTGGTATGTAAACATACTTACAAAATAAGACTGCATTGGGAGAACGACACGTGGACTCGGGGGGAGGGGGAAGGGAAGCCTCGGGAGCGAGCATGAACAGTGAAGGGGGAGATGATGTCACCCCCTTCGTTAAGAAACACCCAGCTGGGAGGGGAGGAAACGCCCCTGAATTTGTAGAGCTGAGAAGTTGAGAGTTCAATGAAACAGACGAACTGATGAAGCGATACATCCCCTTAAAGGGATTATTAATGCACCTGGGCTCGCTGGTAAGCATACATCAGAGTCTAACTTGCTAATAAATTAATTTTAGCTTTGGCCAGCTGCCTGTACATTTGCAGATGAGGTGCTATTATTTAAAACAGAGCCAGACATTGAGCTAATGTCCGTATTTGAGAACTCTTTAGAGAACATGTAAATATATTCATGTCTCTAAAAAGAATACAAACCACCAGCTGGCATTCACATTGGATTTTATCAGCTGGCTCTTGACAATTACAAAAACCGGTCTTCTGTCAACATGCAGTCTTTTTAGAACAGGGATGTCACTACCGCAGCTGTTGATTGGCTGCATTGGTCACATGCTGGTAATTTACATCACCATTCGTAGGTGAACAGCTCCAAACGGTGATGTAAGTAGAGGGATATAATACATGACGTAATACATCATGATGTGATAAAGGGGAAATACAGTGAGAGTTCCTACAGAGTTGATCACGTGACCACCGACACCGGAAAGCAGGAAGGCAGGAGGTGTCCTGCCTATCTGTATATACAGTGCTAATTGAGCAATGTACAGTAGTTCCTTAAGTTACAATCGCTGGAGGATGCAATCTTTTTAACATAATGGTTTTTCCTGGGAAATTGTACGTTGACTGAGGTTTGAAGATACATTGTCCCAGACAATCATACAGCCAATGATCATGAACATTTTACTTGCAAATCTGTATAAATGCAGTTCATGCAGTGATTGGCAGTCTAGTAGCGCCTCTCTAGAGCACAGTGCTGTACTACATGTCCTGTACTGCTCTTACATGTATTAGTGAGGTACATGCAGTGATTGGCGGTCTAGTAGCGCCTCTCTAGAGCACAGTGCTGTACTACATGTCCTGTACTGCTCTAACATGTAGTAGTGAGGTGCATGCAGTGATTAGTGGTCTATAGCTCCTCTCTACAGTACAGTGTGGTACTACATGTCCTGTACTGCTTACAGGTATTAGTGAGGTGCATGCAGCGATTGGAGGTCTATAGTGACTCTCTATAGTACAGTGCGGTACTACATGCACTGTACTGCTCTTACATGTATTAGTGAGGTGCATGCAGTGATTGGCGGTCTATTGTGCCTCTCTGTAGTACAGTATGGTACTACATGTCCTGTACTGCTCTTACATGTACAGTATCTCACAAAAGTGAGTGCACCCCTTACATTTTTGTAAATATTGAATAATGGGACAAGAATAAAGAGGTTCCAACCTGAAGTGAAAATTGACAAATTGTGCCCAAAATGTCAATATTTTGTTTGGCCCCCATTATTTTCCAGCACTGGAAACTTTCCTGGGCATGGAGCTCACTAGAGCTTCACAGGTTGTAACCACTGGAATCCTCTTCCCTCCTCCATGATGACATCACGGAGCTGGTGGATGTTAGAGACTTTGCGCGCCTCCATCTTCCATTTGAGGATGCCCCACAGATGCTCAATATGGTTTAGGTCTGAAGACATTCTTGACCAGTCCATCATCTTTAGCCTAATTTTCTTTAGCAAGGCAGTGGTCGTTTTGGAGGTGTTTGGTGTCACTTTCATGATGGAAAACGGCACTGTGGACCAGAAGGGAGGGGATCGTGCTCTGCTTCAATATGTCACAGTACATGTTGGCATTCATGGTTCCCTGAATGAACTGTAGCTCCCCACAGCCGGCAGCACTCATGCAGCCCCAAACCATAACAATTCCCCCACCATGCTTGAGTGTAGGCAGACACACTTGTCTTTTAACTCTTCATCTGGTTCCTATCACAACCCATCTGAATCAGCGATATGGTTCCAGTAATCCCTGTCCTTGCTTTGCTTGTCTTCAGAAAACTGTTTGCAGATTATCTTGTGCATCATCTTTAGAAGAAGCTTCCTTCTGGGACAACAGACATGCAGATCAATTGCATGTAGTGTGCAGTGTATGGTCTGAGCACTAACCGGCTAACCCCCCACCTCTGCAGCAATGCTGGCACCACTCATCTTTGGATAGGATGCTCATCACGTGCATTCAGCTTCTTGGGTCGACCATGGCGATGCCTGTTCTGAGTGGAACCTGTCTTGTTAAACTGCTGTATAGATTTGCCCACCATGCTGAAGCTCAGTTTCAGGGTGTTGGCAATATTCTTATAGCCAAGGCCAACAATTCTTTTTTTCAGATCCTCCGACAGTTCTTTGCCATGAGGTGCCATGTTGAACTTCCAGTGACCAGTATGAGACAGTGTGAGAGCAAAAACAACAAATTTAGAACTCCTGCTCCATATTCAAGCCTGATAAGTCACAAGAAACTAAATTGGGCACAATTTGTCCACTTTCACTTGTGGGTGTACTCACTTTTGTTGCCAGTGGTTTAGACATTGATGATTGTGTGAGTTACTTTAAGGACACATCAAATTTACACTGTTATACAAGCTGTATATTGACTACTTTACATTGTGTCAAAGAGTTATAGCTTCAGTGTTGTCCCATGAAAAGATACAATACAATATTTTAAAACATGTGAGGCGTGTACTTACTTTTGTGAGATACTGTGAATTCACAGGCAAGGTGCTACCCAAATGATACCTGCACACAGCCAAAATGTTATCTAATGTCTTCTCTATTCTCCTCTGCAATCCCACCACAGTCTCCGTTAGGGTATCTTTTTTTATGGTATCTTGACGGATACTACCGATTAGGGATGAGCGATTATAATCGACAAAGTTGAAATCGGCACGGTTTTTAGGTTGATCGGAAATTTCCGATCACGCGATAATTTAGGTGAGAATCTGCGCATAATCTATTACTATCACGCCATTTTCGGCGCTTCCTGTCATTTTGGCGGCCAGCAAATCAGCTTAGAGCATAAAGCAGGGTGAGCTGGGTGTGTGATGTCATGACTGGTGATGTGTATGGTTGTCATTGGCTGGAAAAATCACATGACCTCGTTTTGCATAGAACAGCGTTTCCTGTAGAGCATCAGTGTGTCAGTGTCTCTCATTAGAGCAGGACGTGTGCTAGATCTCTCTCAATACAGCTCAGCTCAAAGACACAGTTCTCTTTATTCACACAGACAACTATGCTTTTAGCTGAGAACATTAGAACATAGGTAGATTAGAGAATTTCAGCTCTTAGTTAGTTAGAGACTTTTTAAAGAAGCATCTAGCGCTGTACAGCCGTGGGGGGGAGGCGGGGTGCGGGTGAACACAGACAGACAGGCAGGCAGGCTTTTGAAAGGAGAGTGTATATTGTGCAGCCCAGACTCTGCTTTGAACCTGCATTGAAATGGCTTTTTTTTACCAGTTTTTGGCCAGCACACCTCGCACCTGAGGTGAAATAGTACCTTTTATTTTGTGCAGCCCAGTTTTATTCAAAGACCCACCTTGTACTTACATTAGGATACAAAAAATTTGTAGTAACTGCTGTTGTATTTCATTGGTGCAAAACCCACCTTTTGTTATCCGTCTCAATTTTAATTAGGTGTTTTTCACTGTGGCGCAGGTCAGTTTTGTTCAAAGACCCATCTTGTACTTATATTAGGATACAGAAATTTTGTTTAGTAATTGCAGGTGTAATTTCATAGGTGCAAAACCCACCTTTTATTATTCGTATAACATTTAAATAGCTGTATTTCACTTTGGTGCGGCCCAGTTTTCTTCAAAGAGACACTTTGTACTTAAATTTGAATACAGAAATTTTGTGGTAACTGCTGTTGTATTTCATTGGTGCAAAACCCACCTTTTCTTATCCGTATAACATTTAAATAGCTTATTGCACTTTGGTTCGCCCCAGTTTTTTTCAAATAGCCACCTTGTACTTAAATTTGAATACAGAAATTTTGTAGTTACTGTTGATGTAATTCATTGGTGCAAAAACCACCGTTTGTTATCCGTATAACTTTTAAATAGCTGTATTGCATGTTGTGCGGCCCTAGTTTTTTTCAAATAGCCAAGTTGTACGACAATTCTGCTAGAAAAATTTTCTAGCAACTGTTCTCGTTTGTCATTGCTGCAAAAAACGCAATTTCTCATCCGTGTAACTTCTGAATAGTTTTATTGCACTCAGTGAATCTCAGTTTGGCGCAGATAGCGCCTTGTATGATATTTTGTTGAAAACTATCAATTCCTAGTCCTACTGGGCAGTTGTAAATTCTCTGGGACTGAAGGAAGAACACTGTTGATTTTGTCTTATGGTTCTTCACCAGACCGCATTTCACAGGTATTCGCTAGAAAAATTCAGTTTCTAATCCTAGTTGGCTGTAGGAAATTAGAGGGATTTAAGAATAGCTGTGATTTGCCGTCTTTCAATAAGAGACTGTCCAAACTCTTCCATACCTTCTTAAATTGTTATTCTTCTGAACAAGGAGCGAAATGCTGGTGGTAAGCGAGCAAAGAGGGGGGTAGGACCTGGAGGTAGCGGTACGAGAAGGCGCTCCTTCCAGTGCTGGCGACAACACGCAAGCCAGCGTATCGTCGGTTGCAGGACAGTCAGGCCTGTCATCGCTGGGTCAGGGCCCTGTGAATCTCAGTAACAAACAGTGTCGCCAATCTGTTCTTCAGTGGTTAATGCAACCTGCATCCAGCAGGTCCTCCCAGTCACGGCCACAAATGTCGTCATCATCATTATCATGTGGGTCATGTGGGTTTTGGGGTCATGCTGCGGTCCAGGACAAGCATAGTCAATGTCCAGTTCAACTAAAATGGTGGTTGAAAGACTCCTTTGTCCGGCACTTTTTAATCTGTGGGTCATACTGGTTTAAGGGGCATGCTACGTTCCAGGACAGGGATAGTCAATGTCCAGTTCAAGTAAAATGATGGTTCAAATCATACTGCCTTCTGGCACTTTTTAATTTGTGGGTCATGCAGGTTTAAGGGTCAAGCTGTGGTACAAGACAGGGATAGTAAATAGTCTGTGACTCTTGCTGCCTAAGTGTGTTGCCTAAGATGTAGCACGTATCCATTTGACTGTTGTGGATGTTAATTCCAGCTTCTCCAGCCCTGTTTGGGTATAAGAATGAAGGTTTTGTTGCTCTCCCATAGACTTTAATGGTCATTGGCGATAATCTATTATCGGCTATCGGATATCTGATTGATAATTGCCGATATCGACTATCGACCCGATGACGATAGTTGACGCAATTGCTCATCACTACTACTGATTGATGGCTGTTGAGTTATTTTGAGAGCACACCAAATTTACACGGTTATACAAGCTGTACACTCACTATTATAAATTGTATCAAAGTGTCATATCTTCTGTGTTGCCCCATGAAAAGATATTATACAATATTTAAAAAAAATGTGAGGGGTGTATTCACTTTTGTGAGATACTGTATTAGTGAAGTGCATTTAGTGATTGGCAGTCTAGTAGTCTCTCTACAGTGCAGTGCGGTACTACATGTTCTGTACTACTCTACTACTACTACATGGTGCCAGGATGAGCGGCTCCGTTAGGCCTTTCTTCCATCATCATTTTGCATTATGTTGTTGACATTTTGGTGCCTTTGAACCAAATTACTAGACTTCCACAGTTATGGTTTCAACATACAGTGGTCGTCCTGGAACGAATATTGTATGTTTAAGGACCACTGTATATCCAACAATACAGAAGGCAGGGATGGTAATAAACCACTATGGCCTTCTCACTGGAGAGCCCGGCTGCTGCTGACAGCAAACTCTCCACTTGTGCAGCTGCACAATTAGTGTACGGCTGCAAAACCTGTAGATTTAGACATCAACCACCCAGACATTTATAGCCAAAGGGCAGCTAGTTCAAATGATAAAAACGATATCACCACCATGTTGTTATTCTTCTTGTATCTATTGATATGGAAATCAATAAATTCTAAAGTTCTGTGATACAGGGTTAAAAGTCTTGCACTTGCAATTTCAAATGATCAGTATTTCCATGAAGCTAGTCTTTATGACTAGCATGCTTCTTTAAGCCCCTCCAGACATAGCCACTAATAAATGTATATGTATATATTTTTTTTATCATGAGGCTTAAAGAGTCGCTGTTTGTTTTATTTTTGTACAACACTGCATCAAATTAGTCTGCATGGCTGTCGTCCCAGAAGGAAGCCTCTTCTAAAGATGATGCACAAGAAAGCCTATTAACAGTTTGATGAAGACAAGCAGACTAAGGACATTGATTAGTGGAACCATGTCTTGTGGTCTGATGAGCCCAAGATGAACTTATTTGGTTCAGATGTTGTCTAGCATGTGTGGCGGCAACTAGGTCAGGAGGACAAAGACAAGTGTGTCTTACCAACAGTCAAGCATGGTGGTGGGAGTGTCATGGTTTGGGGCTGCATGAGTGCTGCCGACAGTTCACTGAGGGAACCATAAATGTCATCATGTACTGTGACATACTGAATATCACAAGGCATTCGGTGCTCTCAACAAGGAGAGATGTTCCCCTTTCTATGACATACTGAAGCAGAGCATGATCCCCTCCCTTTGGAAACTGGAGCACAGGGCAGTATCCAACATGATAATGACCCCTAGCACACCTTCAAGATGACCACTGCCTTGCTAAAGAAAACAAGGGTAAAGATGCTGGACTGGCCAACCATGACTCCAGACCTAAACCCTTCTGAGCATCTGTGGGGCTTCCTTAAATGGAAGATGGGGAGCGCAAGGTCACTAACATCCACCAGCTCCATGATGTCGTCATAGATGAGAGGAAGAGGATTCCTGCAACCTGTGAAGCTCTGGTGACCTCCATGCCCAAGTGAGTTGAGACAGTACACAAAAAAAAAATTTACACTTTGGGCTCAATTTGTCCATTTTTACGTAGGGGTGTACTCACTTTTGTTGCCAGCAGTTTAGACACTGATGGACATTGTTGAGTTATTTTGAGGGCACACAAAATATACACTGTTCTACAAGCTGTACACTGACTAGTTTGCATTGTATCAGTTTCACATCGTCAGTGTTGTTCCATGAAGAAGTATAACACATTATCTACAAAAATCTGAGGGGTTTACTCACTTTTGTGAGATACAGTATTCTGATTTTTGTAACTCTCTTATTTTTATGTTGACAGAGCTGAGCACCATTTTGGTACGTGCCACCTATGAAACACTTTTTATTCTATTACTTTTATAAACAAATGGATGGGAAAAAACGGCAATTGTTTTAACAGGTTTTTTGTGATTTTTTTTCAAATAATAAATTGTAAATTTACCATGCAAATGTTGGAACCATATACTGCAATGCTCCTGTGTAGCAGTGTATTGTGTTTTACTGTCATCCTATCACGAATTGTTTTACCATTTTCTTCCTAGGGTGTAATGGGTGTACTCAGATGTAGAAAAGAAAAAACGAGAAAAGGGGGCGCACACTCGTGAAATATGTTAAAACAATATAAGGGATGGGAGTAGAAAATTCACTCACCGAGTAGGGTTGTGCATATATTATAGAGGCACAACGCTCAAAGGGAACCAACAGGGCTTTTTTGCACCGTAGCCCTTTGACACGGCAGCCGCGGTTCCTTCAGTGGCGGAGTTCCTCGGATCCAACTATAGACAAAATGGCGGATCCCGGCACACGTGGAATCAAGGACGCCAGAGGTTTTGGCAAAGGAAAACTGTTTATTGTCTAAAAAAGCAAAGGGTTTATCCTTCGCTTGATTAAAACAAACTTAAAAGGCTAACGCGTTTCGCACCTTCTTTCACAGGTGCTTCATCAGAAGCAGTATCCTCTGTGAACATAGCCTTAATATGAGAGTCAACCTCAGACTGTGGTAAAACCACATTCCAAATTTGCACATAATTTTAAATGTAAACTATTTTTTTGAGGTGCTTTAAATACTTTTTTCCTGCCAAACCATTCCTAGTATATTTTCATAAGTGTTCGTTAATAACCGTTAACAAATGCCATAATTCCGCTTACAGTGAAAAAAATCTTTTACTATCTTAACTTCCTGTAATTGAACTCCTATTATGCTTTTTTGTTCAAATGTGTCATTTAAACTTGACAATACCTTTTTATATAATTTGTAGAAAACCAAATTATTCTTTTAAAATGATTTAGGCTTTTAAGCGATGATAAAAGCAGCCGAATGTTTCCATTCTTTAAATGTGAGTTGATCATAATGTATATAATTTCGCAAATGCCGTCTACCTTGTCTGCTTTTTGCTATAGGGGCGAGAATTAGCAAATGAATTATGTAGATAACGGTTTTTTTTGGCTTTTATTTATTTACATTTTGAAATAATTATTGTCAAAAGGTCATGAACGCTATTAGCATACTTTAAATTATTACTATCTGGAGGCCTTTAACTCCTTAACGACTGCCCACCGTCTTTTGGCGTCGGGATTTCAGGTTGTTCGTCGCAGCGACGTCTTTTGGCTGTCGACTCCCCAAAAAAAGGGGGGGGGGGGGATATCGGAGTTTGCGGCTATGGGCGCCGCAGCAGCGCTGAGAACGGGGCTGTACTACGGGGCTTTAACCCTTTGATTGCCGTGGTCAGTGACCACAGCATAAGGTTTTCCCTGCTCTGTCAAATTTAAAAAACAAAAAAATTGGAAAAAAAAAAACCTGCAATATTTTTTATAAGTGAACTTAAACTATTCCCCCATAAAGTACAACTCGTCTCGAATAAAACGAGGCCTCAAACAATAAGCATTATTGAAAAAATAAAAAATTTACAACTGTTGAAACGCAAGGAGGCAATAACTAAAAAAAATGTTCTGGTTATTAACTACTTTTCATGCCTGGGGCTTGAGGGGTTAAGCAAAAGTGCAGAAAATATGTTAAGGATCTTTCATTCCATTACTGAAAAAAAGCTTTACACATAAATTTTATTGGGAATTATCCTCTTCACACATTTGGATGCACCTGTATATGCAAAACAGCTGAAGGGGTTGGAGAAAGTGGGCTCATGTGCTGAGCCTGCTCAATACATGGTAGGTACTGGCTGAGATCAGGGAAAGCTCTGATTGCATCACTCAACTATTTAGTTGCTGTGTTGAAGCCGACCGTAGCATCTAAATTCTTAGTTATCGCAGAGGGGCGTTTGGTTGGTATGGGAGTCAGAAGCCTCATGAAGGCCTCCATAGCTGCCATGTCATTACACCTACTACACCCTGCCACTCAGGGTGTAATATGTAATGGATGGAATGCGTATAAGCGCATGTCCCCACGGCACGGGTTTGCAGCCGGTTTTTCAGCCGGTTTGCGGTTTTGCAGACCGTCTGAATGACCGGCCGCAAACGAGCACAACGGGGCTCTATGGAAAACCCGTGCAGCTGTCCCCACTGCACGGGTTTTCCGCACGGCGGTTTTTCCGCCCGCGGGCCGCCTGAAAAGCATTCAACGTGCACATTCTTCTGTCCGGTTTTCGGACAGAAAATGAGCAGGTGAATGTGAAGGGGAAGGGCTTTTTCTCCATTCATTGCAGAGAAAAGCAGTCACCACGTGGCTGTGTGCATAGCACACAAACTGGACAAATACAAGCCCTAAATGGCAGTATGCCAGTACTACTGTATATAGAACAAGCAATCACATGCTCAAGTCCGCTAGGAGGACTAAAAGTTAATATAAAAAATAGAAAAAAAAAATCACAAAAAATAATTATTAAAAGTATTAATATTAAATATTAATAGACTCCCTTCCCCCTTTTTGCCATTTTACAAATAGAGAAATACTATATAGTAAAAACAGATACAAATAATATATAGTAATAATCATAGTATTTCTGTATCCATTAAAGTCCAATCTATTAAAAAAACAACATTTATTCAGTTTGGTGAAAACCGTAAGATAAAATAAAAAAATTAAGTAAAATAAAAAAAATTGCATTCTTTGGTCATTCTGCATTTCCAAAAAAATAAAAGTGATAAAAAGTGATCAAAAAGTCATATGTACCAATGGTACCAATAAAAAGTAGACAACAGCCTTTGAAAAACAAACCTGTACTCAGGTCCAAAGATGTAGTTACTGGTTGCAGGTAATGCATTGCAAATGTAAAAAAAAAAAAAAAAAAAAACATTGAATAAAAGAAAAAAAAGGAAAAAATAACAAGTACTAGACCATAATGAAAACCCTACATAATTGTTATCACCAGAAATGTACCGACTTTAGGAATACATATATCAGGTCCCAACAGTGAATTCCATAAAACCTAAACACATGCAAAAATGGCCCAATTGCATTTTTTTCACAAAACACAGAATATTTTGGGATTTCCCAGTACATTATATGGTATGGTCTATAGGGATTGAGTTAGAATAACGGAGTAGTCCCTGTTGGGGCGATGCCCCCCTTGATGTACGGGTTTAGGGATTGCTAGACTTGTCGAGGGGGATGAACTGTTTTTGCTCATTTTTTCTCCTCTTTGATCCCGAAGATGTTTTTAGTGAAGTGTGGATGCTATAACAGGGGATTGGGTTACAACTAATCGTGAGTAGCTCTTGTCAGCATGTGACATTTGTTTATTGCGTAATCCCTATTGTCTTCCCAATTGGAGAAGGGCCCCCTCCTTGCAGAAAGGTTGATTTTTTTTGGAGACTTTTTGAGATTTTAAGAATAATTTATTCAAAGTTATATTTTAGCCGTATGAAAGGATTCTGTGATAAAGTTGAAATTGTATACAGTAGTGTAGTATATATATATTTTTTCTCTCTGTGATAATTTATCATCTATAGATGATTAAAATGTACATCTTGTTCCACAAAAAACAAGGCCCCAAACACATCCATGTAGACAGAAAGATAAAAAAAAAGTTACAGCTCTTGGAAAATAGGGAGAAATATCATTTTCAGGTCTAACATGCTGTGATTTATTTTACTATTTTATTTTTTGATTAGTTGCATACAGAATTAAACTTAAAGGGGAAAGGGTTTTCTTTTACTTAAAGACAAAGTTGAAGTCACAGGGTGGTGATTTACGGTCATTTTGCAGCAGTATTTGTAAGCCAAAACCAGGACTGGACACAAAAAACAGAAGTGGTACAAGTCTTTTCCATATACTTTTTCTCTGTGTAGGCTCCACTCCTAGTATTGCCTTACAAATACTGCTGCAGAATAGGAGTAAAAAAAAACAAACAAAAAACACACAAACCCAAAGGTGGATGGACACTTACAGGTCATGCAATGCTCCATGGGAAATCTAGGGAAAAGAGCGGACACTCCAGTGCCACCATCTGGAAGCAGTATCCTTAAAAGTCACATCCGATCTATTAAGGAGCCTTGGAAGATGACAAGAGATTTTAAGCCAAGCCAAGTAACTGCTCCATATGGAGTCTCCCCGGTATGGAGGACTTAAAAGTTGGACCAGGCACAGGAAGAAGCTACCATAGAAACCACCGCTGAGATGACTCTGATGTGTGGCCTTGCCCTGTACCTCAGGCCCCTTATTTGCCTATAGAGAGAAGCCTGTCAGATAAGATGAAGAGGTGGAGGGGGGGGGGGGGAAGGAACCACACATTGTACTCTTCTATTCCAGCTGTGAAGACGTCTCCCAGCACCTGGCTCAGTTCTACTAGAAGTTCAACTCTGAATGCCGAAGAATTTCAGGGTATATATATATATATATATATATTGTAAGCAACCCAGCGGGAAAAAGATAGTGGAGGGAAAGGGTATGTCCCCAGTTTTGCTGCAAATGGAAGGAAGTTCCCGGATGTCAGGGGGCCGATCCAGTAGGGCACCCGGTCTTTCCAAACAGCAGAATGACAGCAAAAGAACTGCCTGTGGGGGGCCCCCAAGGGAAACCGGATCTTGGTGGGGGAAAGCAGCAGTGAGTAGGTAACCTGGTTACGCAGGTGTGTATTTTAGCTAGCTGCTGTGCCTTTATTGGGCTGTTTTTCTGAAGGCTTAGCGGGGGTGGGAGGCCGTTCACCCCTCCGGTCAGGCTTTCCCGGGTACCCCTGGGCCCTTTTTAAACCCTGTGCAGGAAGGACCGGTGAGGAGTTAACCTGTGTAAAGGAGTTTTTGGGAAAGTATTGTCTCCAGAGGTGTGGCAGGAGGAGGGTCTGTACGGACCCCAAAAAAGACCTGTGGGCTCTAAAAAGGGAAGTCCCCCGCCACACGGTGGGTACATGTTTGTTTTTTTTTTTTGATGCGGACTTTCCCTTTGATTTGCTGCGTGTTATAGGGCTAGTACCCTGTGAAATTAGATTTTGTTTTTACTGCTTTTTTGTTTTGCCGGGGGAAAAAAAAACCCCTATTTTTTTGTTGCAACTACCGCTTGTGCCTCCCTCTGTAAAACGCTAGTCCCCACAATATATATCCCCAAATACACTCAAAATTACATACTAAAACCCATACATACACATACATACAAAACCACATACATACACATAATACACACTTTAAAAACCAACATACTTTTTACATATATATATACACACATTATTATACATAATATATATATATTATATTTTATATTTATATAATATAATACATATATATATGTCAACTCCAGTACCCAAAAAGATTATTAAAATTAGGATTATTTAATTTAGAGAAAAGGAGGCTTTAGTGAAATTAATATATAAAAATTTTAAAAGTGTAAATATAAACATCTTCCCCTGATGAAACCAGAACAAGGGAATATTTCTATGTTTAGAGAAAAAAAAGGTTTTTTCACAAACCTAGAAGGGATTCTTTTCTGTAAAAGCAGGAGATTTGGAACTTCTGCCTAAAAAAAAAAGGTCCAGGTAAACTTACATGAAATTTAAAAGGGGCTTGGATACATTTTAGGTGTAATAATATAAAAGTTCTAGTGACCAGGTTTGGAAAGGGTCGGATAATTTCTAGATGTAATAAAAATAACAGTTTAGTGACCAGGATTCTGGGGAAGGGTCTGGATACATTTCAGATGTAAAAATATAACAAGTTCTAGTGACCAGGATTTTGGAGAAGGGGGTTTGGGTACATTTCTGATGTAATAATGAGCAAATTCTAGTGACCGGGATTTGGAGAAAGGGGTTGGATCATTTCTATATGTAATAATATAACAAGTTATAGGACCCCGGGGTTCTGGGAGGGTCTGGATACATTTCTAGATGTAATAATATATCAGTTATAGTGACCGGGATTCTGGAGAAAGGGGTTTGGTCATTTTTAAATGTAATATTTTTAACAAAATTTAGTGACCGGGATTCTGGAGAAAAGGGGTTTGGGTATTTAGATGTAATAATTAAAAAGTTATGTGACCGGGGTTTGGAGAAGGGTTGGATACATTTCTGGGTGAAAAATATAACAATTTTTTAAAGGGGGACCCGGGATTCTGGGGGGGAAGGGTCTGGATACATTTTAGTTTTAATATATAACAAGTTTTAATGACCGGGATTCGGAGAAGGGCCCGGGGATACTTTTTCAAGTTTGTAATAATTAAAAAGATTTAGTGACCGGGTTTTTTTTGGGGGAAGGGTCTGGATACTTTTTCTAGTGTAATAATATAACAAGTTATAATGCCCGGGATTCTGGAGAAGGGTCTGGAAACATTTCTAGGGTAAAAAATTATAACAAGTTAAAAGGGAAGGGGATTCTGGAGAAGGGTCTGGTTTTACTTTTCTAGATGTAAAAATTAAAACAAGTTATAGGGGCCCCGGTATTTGGAAAAGGGGGTCTGGTTTACATTTTGATGTAATAATATAAAAATTGTGAAAGGGTGGGTAAGTAACTGGCTAAATGTTTAGAAAAAAAGGGGGGTAGAAAATTAAGGTTTAATATCAAAATGGATCGTGTTACTAGGGGGGGTTCCCAAGGGCCCTTTTGGGGGGCCCTACCCCTTTTTTTCTTTTTCTTTAAATTGATCTTAAAAGGGGGAATACACAGTGGGAATATCAAATCTTTGCAGCGTTTACTAAGTCTGTAAAGAAAATCAACACAATAGAGGATAATATGTTTTAAAAAAGGGATCTGTAAAAAGTTGGAGGCCGGGGCGGGAAATGGCAGATGGGGTTTTAAACACGATAAATGAAAGGTTATGCACTTTGGGGAAAAAAAAAATTTTTCCCCTTTTTACATAAATTACATGTTTAAATGGAAAAAACCCATTTGGGAAAAAAGTGACATGGGGGAAGGCCCTTGGGGGAACCCTGGTGGACAGAAAACCCTTAATTGTAGCCCAGTGTCAGGCAGCAGCCCCCAAAAGGGCAAATAGGATCGGGGGTGCATTAAAAGGGGCTTATATGCACATGTTAAAGAAAAAATTATTCTCCATTTTTACAAGTCCTGATTAGACCACACATGGAATTTGGGGAAAATTTTTGGGCACCAGTGAAAAGGGGAAAGACTTTGTAGAGCTTAAACAGGTAAAAAGGCGGGAAATCAAAAATAAAAAAAAGGCCCTGGGTGGATTTACAGAAACACGGGAAAGATTGGAAGATTGGGGTTTATTTAGTTTAGAGAAAAGAAGGCTTCGGGGGGACATAATAAATATTTTTAAATTTAAATAAAAGGTTAAAATTAGAAAACTCCCCCCAAGATTTATATATACTCAGGGCTGAAATCAAAGATCGGGGGGAAATTTTTAAAGTCTTGGGGAAAACCAAAATTTTTTTATTTTTTAACAAATTTTGGGATTCTTTACTGTAAGGGGGCAGGGGAGATTGGAATTTTTTCTGCCAGGGGGCTTGTATGGTGAATTCAAAAACCCGAGTTAAAAAAGGGGTTTTGGATGCATTTTGGAGCGTTTAAATTAAAAAAGTTATAGTGACTTGGATTCGGAGAGGGGTCATTGATCCCGGGGTTTTTCTGAATTTCCCCGATTGGGGTCAGGAAGGAATTTTTCCCTAAAATGGGGACTATTGGTTCTACCTAAATTGGGGGTTTTTCCCTTTCCCCTGGGATCAACACCTTAGCACAACAGGCTGAACAGAGGGGCGGCTTGTCTTTTTTTTGCCCTTTCAAACTATGAAAACTATGAAAATTATTTAAAGGAAACCCGGGGTTTGGAGAAGGGTCTGGATACTTTCTAGATGTAATAATATTTAAAGGTTATAGTGACCAGGGGTTTTTGGGGAAGGGTTGGATTTCATTTCTAGAGGGAATAAAATTTTTCAAGTTTTAGTGACCAGGATTCTGGAGAAGGTTTTGGAAAACCCTTTTAGATTAATAATATAAAAAGTTTTAGTGAAACCCGGATTCTGGGAAAGGGTCTGGATACATTTCTAGGGTAATAATAGAACAAGTTTAGTGACCGGATTCTGGAGGGAAAGGGGCTGGTACATTTTTAAGTTTTTAAAAATATAACAGGTTATAGTGACCCGGATTCTGGGGAAGGGTCTGGATAATTTTCTGATGTAATTAAAATAAAGGTTTTTTGACCCGGATTCTGGGAAAGGGTTTTGGATACATTTCTAGATGTTAAAAATATAAAAAGGTTATGTGCCAGGATTTGGAGAAGGATCTGGATACATTTCTAGATGTAAATTTTTAAAACAGGTTTTAGTGGGCCCGGATTGTGGAGAAGGGTCTGGAAAACATTTCTAGATGTTTTTAATATACAAGTTATTTGGGGGCCCGGATTCTGGGAAGGGTCTGGATTTAAATTTTTAGGGTGTAATTTTTTTAAACAAGTTATAGTGACCAGGGTTCTGGAGAAGGGGTCTTTGGGTACATTTTAAAATGTAATAAATAACAAATTTAGTGACCAGGATTGTGGAGAAGGGGCTGGATACATTTCTAGATGTAATAATATAAAAATGTTATAGTTTACCAGGATTGTGGAGAAGGGGGCTGGATACATTTTTAGATGTAAAAATATAAGAAAGGGGGAAAATTGGTTTTTCCCCACGGGTTTTTTTGGGCCTTTTTTCTGGGGAAAAACGATGAATATTCAAATCAGAAGGCCCAAAAGTTTTTTTTTGTAAGGATTGGCAAATCTTTTTATCACAAGGGTTAAGTTATTTTGCAGGGTTGCCCTGCGTCCCTTTAATTTCTCTGCCTATGGCATAGTGTCATGGAGGTGACTATTCTTTGCACTTAGTTCCCTTGGGGACATGTCCAGTCAGCCCCCCCTAGTTTTCGGGGCCCCTTAGCGCTATGTTTACAATGCAAATCCCTTCATCTTTTTAGCTTTTCATTTCCCCTTTAATTCTTGGTTTTTTCATTGTTTTTGTCACCATATGAACAGTTTTCATCTTCAGACTTCCCAACAGCGTGCCAGTCTTGGACAAATTTTTCTTTTGGAAAATTTGATCATTTTTTTGTTAAAAATTGTTTGAGGGAGAAAAGCTTTGTATGATTTGTAGGTCTTTTCCAAACAACGGGAATTTATAGCTGTTTCCCTTCCCCCTGTGCGGACTTTCATATTATCCTAAATCTTATCTTTTTACAGTGTTCTTTAATTTCTTTCATAATGGTCTTTAGTTTTCCCTGTTTTTGGCTATTTCAAGTAAAAGCTGGAAATTATAAATGCAAGAAATTGAAAATAAACGAGTATTTATTATCCCCGTCTAGTTCTCTTTTTGCTTTCCACCGTCCTACGCTGAAATGTTCCCCAAAAGCCTTTAAAATTTTAAAGCACATTTTTCCAGCCCTTTTGCAAAAATTAACAGGTCTCCTGGGTTATGTCTTGACAGAATGGAAATATTATTTCCCGCATTTTGTATCTGGCCTAGATGTAACCAGCTAATTCCTGCCTTCTATATCTTTCCTAAATGTGACCGCTAACTTCTGTATTTTATGAGAACATGAAAAAATACCGTTCTTCATGAGGAAGGAAGTGTAGAGAGGCCAATATCTAATACCGCCAATGGAAACCAGTGACTCCGGATATTAGACGGAACATCGACTTCCACAATTGCTTCATATAATGGCCCCCCCCCCCATGAAGAAGGTCCCGGGTTGCCCACTTTTTTCCCAGCGCTCCAAGGAACCAATGTATATATGTGCCAGACTTGAAGGTGGGAGGTACCATCGAAGGTGGATTTAACGCAAGTTTAAAGGGTTTAGGCATTAGAGACGTAAAGGGGCATTGAGCCTCATCCATTGTCAGAGAAAATTGTTTGGATAACTCCTTTTCCCATTTGAGCATGGGGGAGAATTTGTCAACACTTTGCCCATCATTAATCATGAGAGAAGGGGAACATCTCTCCTTATGGAGAGCACCAGTTAAGGTGTGTAGTGTTTTGATTGTCTTTTAGCCCCCTACTAAGCATTTGCATATCACAAGGCATTATGGGAAAGGAGCGGGGAAGCTCACTGCGCCCTCTATTGGTTGTAACAAATCCTCAATTTACTTCTGATTCACTGAATCTTTGAGAAGCAAAAAGGAATATTAGTCAAGCCAATATTGCTCATCTACATACGCCGTTTTCATGAAAAAATTGGTCTACTGAGTGAAGATTTAAATGTGCCCAAGAGGAGGGCAAAAAGTTAACGTCCCAGCATCTAAGAACATCCACAGGTTTCTGTTCTTTCGGGAGAGTTGGCAACAACATAGTCCTTCCATAATGCAAAAAGGTCAGATAATGAATGCAATGAGGTGACCAGGGTCACCTAGAAGAGAAGCTTTAAAGGGGTTTTGCCACAATCTCATTTCATTCCTCCTGTATCCTGCTCTTCAGCTGTGGGTGCTCAGAAGGGGGCATGTGTGATTTGTTTGAATTGCATATCCTGTGACCCAGCAGGATGACATCACCAGGCCTTTCCTCTCTGTAGTCAAAGAAAGGTCTGTTTATGTAAAACATTGTGAGTAGCTGAGAGGTAAAGTTTTTGCCTCCAGGCACAAGGGTCCTAAGTTCAAACCCCTGCAGGAACCAAACCTGTGGATTTTTTTTTCCTCTTTATCAATGCACAGACCTGATTGAGGTTTCTTTTTTATTTTTTTGCACTGTTTGACTAATTACTAAGGAGCACAGAGGACGGGAGTAGAATGACAGCAACTGGGGTTTGAACACTCAGTAGTTGCCTGAGAAGAGAAGTGATATCTGAGCATGTGCGACCAGGAGTGAGGAGCTCTCCGCCCTGGTCGTAACCCCTGGAGACGAGCTGTAAACAATGGATCACTAAAGGAGCAGCTAAAACAAAAACGGTGCAGAATTTTTAATAATACTGAATGGTGAAAATGTTTATTTCATTTGCAAGCTTCCCACGTCAATTTTACTTCGTGGCAAAACCTCTTTAAGATGTGAGCTGACAGGACAAGGGGTGAAGGAGGAGCCTTCCAACTATGCCCACGATGACAGCATGCCACTTGACCATAAGGAGAGGGCTTGTTCAAGAAGAATTGCTATATTATATGTTTGCAGATTAGGAACGTCTGTATTTTATATCTTGCCTTGAAGTGATGGGCTAATTACAGCATTCTAGATTTTGCCTAGATGTGACTAGCTAACTCCTGCATTCTGTATGTTGCCTAGTTGTGAAAAGCTTATTCTTGCATTCTATATCTTATCTAGATGCTAAAGACTAATTCCTGTTGTGAGCGTTAGCGGCTCTGGGATCGTGACTCACGTGTTTTCAGGCAGAGACAGAGATGTATTAAAGGGGTTGTCTCGCTACAAAGAATAGCTTTCAAATTGTAGGGAACACAAAATAGACATTTTCCAAATATATTGCATTGTTCCTCTGTTTTCCCTAAAGAGATACAAGTGAATTTATTACCTCTGTGGCTATTTCAGTTCCCTCACTAACTGACCTGTAAACAAATCTCCTGGGGCTGTTTGTTCAATGAGATAACAGAGAGAGAGTCATCACACAGGTAGGCAGTGTCAGTCAGTGTCCTGTGCTGCCAGACAGTAAAAAGCTTGATTTATCTCAAGTAAACAGCTCTGTAATTAGGGCTTTTGTTTTGGGGATCAGATAAGAAGTCCTTAGAGTAGTTTGAGAAGCTAATCTAATCTAATTAGCATCTGAAAGCACAACATAGCTGTACAAGCAGGGAGCTTATGTAAATTAGTATGAACCAGGAAGTGACAGAGAATTTCTTTCATGCATTCTTTGAAAACCTGTGGGGAGACAACTCCTTTAACATTAAACATATGTCGACAGTCTATACTGTCGACACCTATCTAATATTGGCCTTTCATTCCCCAAGGCTCCTTACCTTGGGGGCATGTGGCTGGGCATCTGAAGGAATATGCGTGGTCCCTGGCCAGGATATATATACCATTATATACCCTTTATGGTGTTGCCACCTTACATATCTCCCCCCCCCCCCCCTCTGCTCAGACCTGGGGCACCTTGTGCCCCGAAACTGTGCACCCTAGACAACGCATCGGCGTTTGCTTGCTGGGACCCAGGACGGTGTTCCACACAGAATTTGAAGTCCTGTAGTGCCAGGAACCAACGGGTTACCCTCGCGTTCTTCCCTTTATTTTGGGACATCCATTTTAGTGGGGAATGATCTGTTATCACCCTAAACTGCCTTCCCACCAGGTAATATTGAAGTGACTCAATGGCCCACTTCAGGGCCAGACATTCCCTCTCCACAATGGCGTAATTTTTCTCAGCCGCCGACAGCTGCCGGCTGAGGTACACGATCGGGTGCTCTTCCCTGTTAATCCTTTGGGATAAGACTGGCCCTAAGCCTACTTCTGAGGCATCTGTTTGCAACAGGAATTCTTCCCTGAAGTTAGGTGATCAGAACAGGCCTCTTACATAGAACCTCCTTAAGTTTTTGGAAGGCTTGTTCAGCCTCAGGACTCCACTTTACCATGGTGGACTTTGCTCCCTTGGTGAGGTCTGTGAGAGGGGCAGCTGCCGGCGGACCAGTGGGCGGATGTACTGGCTCCCTTCCTAACGGGCGAACCGCAGAAGGCCTACTTCGACCTGCGTGTCCAAGACGCCAAGGTCTACACCAAACTGCGGGGGGGAGATCCTGGCCCGACTGGGGGTCACCCTGGCTGTAAGAGCCCAGCGAGTACAAGCAAGGGAGTTTGATCCTGCCAAGCCCGCCAGGTCACAATTGTACGACCTGTTCCAAATTACCAACAAGTGGCTACAGCCAGAGACTCACACGCCTGCCCAGGTGGTCGAGCGAGTGGTCTGTGACCGTTTTGTGCGGGCCCTTCCCATCAAGCTCCAGCGATGCGTGGGGTACGCCGACCCCAAAAGTGTGGATGAACTGGTCGCGGTGGTGGAACGATACAGTGCCACTGAGGAGTTCTGCAAGTCCTACATACCCCGGGAATCCGCAGACCCCCCAACCGGCAGTAAGACTGCTCTTGTCCCAAAAGGGGGGTCCGGGTATACGAAAAGGGGGGAGAGGCCACCCACCCCAAAACGGGACCCTGTTTCTAAGGCCCGGACCCCTTTTAGTCCGCTGGCGGGGGCCAAGGACGGGGAATTGGCGGCACGTTTGCCCGGGTAGAGAGGAACCCATGGAATGTGGGTTGGGGAGGCAAACCTCCTGGTTCGCACGGCCTCTTACTCCACAAGGGTTGCAGCTGGGTGGACCGTCGAGAGTCCCACTGTCATCGTTAATGGACTTTCCCGTGCAGGCCCTCCTGGACTCGGGGAGCTTGGTGCTCCCTGGGCAAGCACAGCTGGTGGAACCCCACCCGGATCAACTACGCACACGCCGAATAGGGGTAGTGTGTATTGACGGGGACAGCAAGGACCTACCCACTGCCATACTTGCCATAGAGAATACCTGTGGGGTGACACAACATGAGGTGGCCGTTGGGGGCAAGCTTAAACCCCATGGGGCAATTATTGGATGTGATTTCCCCTTGTTTTGGAGTTATGGGGAAAAAATATAAGTGCATGTATGATGTGGTACCGCTGTAAAATAACGAAATGCCAGGGTGATAATGTAGAACTGCTACCTTTTCCCTTTTCGGTACTGGCTGGAGACGCAGAGGAGACCCCCTCTGAGTTGGAACTCTCCTCCTTGCCGGTCTCGAGAGAGAATTTTGGTACGGAACAATTGAGGGACCCTAATTTGCAGAAACGCCTGAAAAGCGTAAAGGTCATAGATGGTAAATCACAGGAACCTGGGGAGGAGTTGGTGTACCCTCACTTCGCCGTACAGAATAACCTCCTGTACAGGGTGAAAAAGACACCAACCGAGGTGGTAGAGCAGTTGGGGGTTACCCTGAACCCAAAGTCCGCTTGGTCCTGGAGCTAGCCCATTCCCATTGTTGGGGGGACATTTGGGGGTGGAGAAAACTAGGGAGTGGGTAGAGTGGAACTTTTACTGGCCCGGCATCTATAGGGCAGTAGAAGACTTCTGTCAATCTTGTCCAGAGTGTCAGGTCCATGCCCCTAGACCCCATTTCCGGAGTCCGCTGGTTCCTCTGCCCATTATAGAGGTGCCAGTTGAGCAGATTTGCATAGATCTGGTCAGTCCCCTCCCGAAATCGGCCCGAGGACACCAGCATATCCTAGTGGTTTTGGATTATGCCACCCGCTACCCCGAGGCCATACCCCTCCTCCCGAGGGATAGCTATGGAGCTCTTCTATTTCTTCACCCGTACAGGGATCCCAAAGGAGATCCTGACAGATCAGGGCACACCATTTATGTCCAAGGTGACCAAAGAGCTGTGTCGCCTCCTAAAAATTACCCACCTGCGTACGTCCGTGTACCATCCCCCAGACCGATGGTCTAGTAGAACGTTTCAATAAGACCTTAAAAGGGATGTTAAGAAAGGTGGTGGACCAGGACGGGAGGGATTGGGATCACCTGTTGCCCTATCTGATGTTTTCCCACAGGCATCCACGGGGTTCTCTCCGTTCGAGCTGTTATATGGGAGACACCCCCGAGGGCTCCTGGACATAGCCAGGGAGACCTGGGAACAAGAGGAAACCCCTTACAGGAGTGTCATCGAGCATATAGCCGACATGCAGGACAGGATAGCAGCCGTTATGTCCATTGTAAGGGAGAATATGCAGCAGGCCCGGGTTTACAACAGGACCGCAAGGGTCCGAGCCTTTCAGCCAGGGGACAGGGTTCTCGTACTGGTCCCGACTGTAGAGAGCAAATTTCTAGCCAAGTGGAAAGGCCCATATGAGATCTGCGAACGGGTGGGTGAAGTGAACTATCTGGTTTTCCAGCCAGGAAAAGAAAGCCTTATCAGATCTATCATGTTCAAACCCAATCAAACCCTGGAAGGACCGAGAAAGTCTGGTGGCTGCAAAGGAGGTCAGAAAAGTCACAAACAAGGAGTCACCCCTTGTCCGTATCGCGGAATCCTTGTCAGAGGTTCAGAGGCTGGAGGTCATGGAATTCCTACAGAGGAACCGAAGGGTCTTCTCTGAGCTTCCCGGCCGGACAGACATCATTAAACATGACATTGTCACCGAGCCCGGTCAAAAGGTACGGTTAAGACCATACAGGGTACCGGAAGCCCAGAGGGAAAACCATATCAGAAGAGGTGAGGAAAATGTTAGCCTTAGGGGTCATAGAGAAGTCCCAAAGTGGGTGGTCGAGCCCAATTGTGATCATTCCTAAGCCGGATGGTAGCTTGTGGTTCTGTAACGATTTCCGCAAGTTGAACGAAATCTCCAAATTCGATGCCTACCCCATGCCAAAGGTCGATGAGCTGATCGAGAGGTTGGGGCCTGCGAGGTATATGACCACCTTAGACTTCACCAAAGGGTTTTGTCAGGTTCCCCTCACATATGAGGCAAGGGATAAAACAGCATTCTCTACCACAGAGGGACACTTCAAGTAAGTTTGTCCTTCCCTTTGGTTTACATGGGGCCCCTGCGACCTTTCAGAGGCTAATGGACATCATCCTGCAGCCGCATAAAAAGTACGCAGCCGCATACCTGGATGATGTGGTGATTTATAGTGCTGATTGGGATTCGCATCTGGCTAAGGTGCAAGCAGTCCTAGACGCGATAGGGCTAACAGCCAATCCCCAGAAATGTGCGATAGGGCTAGTCGAGTCACGCTCCCTCGGCTACAACATCGGCCGAGGGATCATCAAACCCCAAGTGGATAAGCTTGAAGCCATTAGGAATTGGCCTCAACCGGTGTCCAAAAAGCAGGTTAGAGCCTTCCTAAAGATTGCAGTCTATTACAGGAGGTTTGTGCCAGGCTTTGCCTCAATAGCTGCCCGCATCCTCCACCATGTGTGAGCTTTAGCGGCTCTGGGATCGTGACTCACGTGTTTTCAGGCAGAGACAGAGACGTATTCCAGGTCTAAAAATACAGGGCCTCTGTATTTTATTAGCAGCAAACAGAAAAACCAAGTGCAAGGCATGCACAAAAATAAACAAAAAACAAACGCCTGCCCGTCTGGGCTCTAATAACATAGACCAGCTTACTGAACGTCTGCAAGTTTTTCCCTGCTGGTTTCCAGCAGGTTTTCCACCCAAGATTAAAGGTATTCAGGGGTTGTAACCACCATAGCTTACCTGCTGACTTATATACTCCAGGGAAAAACCCGGAGTGGAGCCATGGGAGTGAGCAACAACCCAGCTATATGCGTACGCCCCATGAGAGGCCGACCCAGGATATGGCTGAAAGCCATGCTATCATAAAAAGTTAACGATATGTCGACAGTCTATACTGTCGACACCTATCTAATATTGGCCTTTCATTCCCCCAAGGCTCCTTACCTTGGGGGCATGTGTCTGGGCATCTGAAGGAATAGGCGAGGATCCTGGCCGGGATATATATACCATTATATACCCTTCCTGCTGTTGCCACCTTACACTGTATTCTCGATCTTGCCTAGATGTGATGGGCTAACTCCTGCATTTTATATCTTGTCTAGGTGGTGACAGGCCAACTCCTGCATTCTATATCTTATGTAGATGTGAAAGAGTGGATCCTGTATTCTATATTTCGCCTAGATGTGATGGGCTAATTCTTGCATTCTGTATCTTGCCTAGGAGCAGACAGACTACCTCCTGCATTCTATATCTTATCTACATTTGAAGGGCTAACTCCTGCATTCTATATGTTGCCTGGCTGTGATGGGCTAACTCCTGCAATCTGTTATATATCTTTCCTAGATGTGACTAACTCCTGCATTCTATATATTGCCTACATATGACGGGCTGAACCCTGCATTCTATACCTTTCCTGGATGTGAGGGGCCAAGATCTGCCTTCTTTATCTTGCCTAGCAATGGGCTAAATCCTGCATATTATATGTTGCCTAAATGTTACAAGCCAACTCTTTTCTTCTGTAACTTGCCTAGATGCAGTGGGCTAATTTGTGCCTTCTATATTTTGCCTAGATGCGTTAGGCCTCGTTCACACGGCTTATTTGGGCACGGATTGGTGCCGTACTCCGCGCCGGATTTGCGCTTCAGTACGGCGCCAATCCGTCGGAGTAATGACGGTAATCCACTGCTCTCATAGAGAACAGTGGATATCGTCGCTCCTCCCCGCTCGGCGAATCCGCCGGGCGGGGAGAAAGTGACATGCACATTATCCAGGCGCAATACGCGCCGTGGATAATGCAAGTCTATGGGGCCGGGGAGCGGCACCCCCGCCGCGCTCCGGCCCCGCCCCCGTCCCGCACCTTATTCACGGCGGATTTGTGAGCTCAATACGGCTCACAAACCCGTCGGGAATAAGCCGTGTGAACACGGCCTTAAACTAACTTCTGAATCTTATGAATTGCTTACATTTATTAGGCTATTTCCAGTATTCCATATATTGCTTAGATGATACAACTAGCTCCTGCGCTCTAGGTTATTTTATCCGTGGGCATTAAAAATACATTAATTTTTACATTAAGCATTAATTTTTAAATAAATCTGTTTTGGTCTAAAGTGTTTCTTTGAAGGAACCGACAATTATTCAGTAAAGGTTTACAGTCTTATCAAATATACACAGCTGGTTCATTAATTCTGTTTGATCTTTTTCTAGAGTTTCTCCAGAAGATCAGCCTAAATCATCTTCTGATGTTGCCAATGATACTAAAGAAGTTAAAGTCATTTGTATAAGTGATAAATATATCCATGCCATAAATACATGCACACAATGGATAGGTAATAAACAGACAAACAGAAAGGGATTTTCTAGAAATAAACTTTAAAGGGGTTGTCTAACTACATTGATTCATCTCACCTCAGTCCTGTTTTCTTGGTTTCACTTTGAATTCAGGGGCGTGTTTATTGGCTTCCACTAGGCTGTAGTAGAAGCCAGGTCTGTAGCTATAGTAACCTGTGCCGGCAGCCTATTAGGATAGATCTGACAGGTCTGTAGCTATAGCGACCAGAGGAGCTTATGCAGCCCATACAAGAGGGGATATCTCAGAATAGGTAAGATACTGTTAATGGACACATATTGCAAAGTGACTTGTTTTTGCAAGATCTTTAACATAAAAAGCAGCAATCCTTGTAGTGAGACAACCCCTTTAATCGCCTATCCTAATAACTAATCAATAATTAACTACTTTTCAGGCGTTTGGCTTAGAGGGGTTTTGCCACGATGTAACGGTGACGTGGGATCCTCCAAAATGGGTATTTAACCACTTTTCTAAATATATGTGATTATAAAAAGTGTAGCCTGTGAGAGCTACAGCCTGACTTAGATGTCCTTAGTTTCCTGAAAGTTTACATTAGACGACCAGGACACTGCCAGGAGCTGATCTGGCCGCGCTTGCATGTTTGCACTTCTTATCTGATGACAGGGAACATGAATGAGCTTGCAAGGGGCTGGGGAGAAAAGTGCAGTTTATGAGGCTGTCTGCTGTATAGAGAATCCACTGGTTGTAATGTTATTATTTGAGTAAACATTAGAGACACTCCCTGCTTCCTGGCTGTGCTCAACCACCTCCCTCTCCTCCCTGCAGCCCTTCATGCTTTGTTTATCTTCTCTCCTGAGCAGATAAGAGGTAAGAAACTTCACTTCTTGGCAAAACCCCTTTAAGGGGTTAAGTTCTGTTGGCAAACAATACAGCATTAGACAACCAGCAGCACCTGCACAATGCAGTAGTCATATAGAAGTGAAAAAATTTTCATAATCACATAAACACTTATGCATCAAATCGTACATCCAAGGTTTAAGACAGCTGCAAGTTTAAGACTGGGTTCGCACACTACATTTTTTTCTAGGTTTTTCAACTGCATCTAAAATGCAACCAAAAAGTAACGCATATATTTTTTTAATTATCCAAAATTTCCCTTGTGTTTTAAATTAGAATTAATTTCAAAACCACATGCATTTTTTTTTAAATGCATGCGATAATGTAACATGTGACCCCAGCATATATCTCTCCAAAAATAAATGGATAATTATTCTAACAAAAGCGTAAACAGATATAAAGTCTGCAAATCATCTAATGAAACTGAATGAGCAAGACAGACAAATTACAATGTTTCTAGATTTAAGATTTAGATCAAGAGTTTTAAAAGAAAGCTTAACGAGTAGTCTGCAATCTTATGTGCAGCTCTTTCAGCAAGTCATCAGCTACCTCACCTTAAAGGGGTTGTCTCACTACAAGGATTGCTTTCATGTTAAAGATCTTGCAAAAACAAGTCACTTTGCAATATGTGTCCATTACCAGTGTCCTACCTATTCCTAGATATCCCCTTTTGTATGGGCTGCATCAGCACCTCGGGTCACTATAGCTACAGACCTGTTCAATCTCTCCTGATAGGCTGCCAGCACTGGCTGCTATAGCTACAGACCTGGCTTCTACTGCAGCCTAGTAGAAGCCAGTAAACACCCTCTGAATTCAAAATGAAACAAAGAAAACAGGAGTGATGTAAGATTAATCAGTGTAGCAAGACAACCCCTTTAGGCATCAATTACTGTTTTCGCGTACGCTGCTCCCTAGCAGATTACAAAATGACAAGGAAAAGCAAGAATATAATACCGTATTTTAAAAATAATGTTTGACGGGCACAAAAAAGCAAGCGATAATTATTATCCATCTGCTGCCTCTAATTGCATAAATCTGCTTTATAAATTGTTATGCTTATGTAAATCTATCACTATCTCGATTGCTTCACACTACTGCCTTAAACAGGTTTTGTCATCTGGATGTTTCCTAGAGCCTGTTCTTCATGGCCAGCCTCAGGGTCCCGCTTCCTGTTCAGGCTGTGGGTGGTTCTACAGCAGTGACTAATATTTCAGCTTTGCTTTTCCTAGCTGAGCTTGTTAGAGGGACATTGGTGGAGGGGTTTTCACAGCAGAGCACAAGGCTACAGAACTCTTAAGGGTTAATGTTTGTCAGAAACAAACAAACTTCTGTGCTTCTAATAAGACACAGCAAGGAGTCACCTCACCATCCTGTCCGACGGCTTCTAGAGCAGAGAGAGGAGGTCTGCAATCTAGGAAACCTTCTATAGGCATGCAGGAGATGAAATCTGTTCTAACTCTTAAATGAAGCAAAATCAAAACAGTAATGTATTTGGTAATGATCTTTATTTAACTTTGGCTAGATGATTAAAGCTGATCAACGTGATAGGAATACTCATTTTAAGAGTCATCTAAAAAAATTTACCTATACCAGAGAGCAACAAAACAATGGTATGTCAACGTTATTGCTCCTATAACATGCCTAATCTGACAGTTGTGTTATTCAGGGTGAATGCACACAGGACAGATTTGCTGGCGTGGATTTTTCTACATTAGCTTTAATGGGAGAAGGCAAAATTCATAGCAAAGGTTTACTGTAGATTTTAGTGCAGATTTTCCCATGTCCCATTGAAGTCAACATAATAAAATCTACAGCAAAATCAGCAACAAATCAACCACACAATTCAGACCAAAACCCGTTGCATGCACATTCATCCTTGGGGTATGTTCACACGGCTTATTTTGGCGCGCATTTCGCCGCATACTCCGCCGAGTATTGCGCGTTATACGGCGCAAAATGCGTGCCGCAATTACGGTAATCCATAGTTCTCATAGAGAGCTCTGTATTAAGCGGCATCCCCCTGCGCGTACAATATGATCGCATTGTACATGCGGGGAGATAAGTGACATGTCAATTGTTTGCAGCGATTACGCGCCACGAACAAGGCATGTCAATGGGGCCGGTGGGCTGCCGGCCCCCTGTGCTTTGGGAATACGTGCGTACTGTACGCACCGAAATTACGCCGTGTGAATACACCCTTAGAGTGGCAATGAAAAGAAGGAAAATTTTTAGCAACTTTTCAGTAAACCGCTTAGAACTATTTTAGGTGAAGATGCATTTGTTATTATCACAAATATTCCCTTTGTGACTGGAAGCAATGTGAAAATGGGGAGAAGCAGACATGAAGTGAATTTTGATTGAACTACTGATTTATGAAGGGGGAGATAATGAACAGTAGGTCAAAAAAAAATATGTTCCTTATGAAAACAATGAATTAAATATTTAAAAAACAAATCCAGTAAAAAAATATTTTTTTTTATGACATATTAATGGAAAAATTTGTACTCACTTTCTCTGATTTAAGGGGTTAACCTTCTTTTTTCCTCTCTGTCTGGTCCAGACTGCCATGGTGACTTGTTTTCAAGCATCCTTCCCACCTTTGCCCTATCTTCACTAAAACTTCCTGGCCTACTGCTAGCCTCAGTGCCTTTAGTTGCCACATAACTGTACCCATTTCAGATATGTTATACCGTAGTTTTAGACAATGAGCCCATAATAATAGTGCCAAATAGTGTCCCATAACATAAAGACCCTAAACTAATTAGTGTCACTTTCTCACATACAGACAACTCTTCTGGCTCCCCTTTCTATTTCCCTCCCTCCTCAGTCACACATAGGCTGCTGCTGCTGTAGCTCACCTGTTACATATAGACCATTGCCATAGCCCCCTCTGTCACATATAGATGACAGCTGTATAGACCATTGCTGTGGCCCTCGTCAAATATAGACTACTGCTGTAGCTCCCTGTCCCATATAGACCACTGTTGTAGCCCCTATCCCATATAGACCACTAATGTAGCCCCTTGTCACATAAAGACCACTGTGGTAGCCCTTTTTGTAATATCTGGACCACCGTTCTAGCCCCCTGTCACATGTAGACCATTGCCATAGCCCCCTCTGTCACATATAGATAACCGCTGTATAGACCATTGCTGTGGCTCTCATCAAACATAGACTACTGCTGTAGCTCCCTGTCCTATATTGACCACTGTTGTAGCCCCTATCCCATATAGACCACTGTTGTAGCCCCTTGTCACATAAAGACCACTGTGGTAGCCCCTTTTTGTAATATATGGACCACTGTTCTAGCCCCCTGTCACATATAGACCACTGCTGAAGCGACCATCACATATAAATCCTGCTTACAGTTCCGACTGGGATTCCTACTGTAGATGGCCTGCTGTATCCTGAACTGTATGCTGTAGGTCCAACTAGATGTAAGCAAGGAATCAGGGCATGTTTATAGCTCCTCACAGCAGGTCACCTCTGCAACTTTTTAGTGCTCTGGGAATGCATATAATGAACCTAAACACTCTGCACCAACTCTTACACCAACCATGCCTTTGCTGTGAAATTAGCTAAGAATCTAATCTGCATGGTGCTAGATGCAACAGCCTTGTGATTTATTCTGAAATCAAGCATATCTGATCCTTTGTTGTTCATGAGCTAAGTCATTGCCAGGAGCACCACCCTTGAAATACGTAAACATGCTCAAGAGGAAAGGGTAGATGTTAGCTGAAGAATCCTTTATCTTATATGAATAATCAGGTTTAGGGTTGCAAATTGAAGCTATACATCTGGCTCTGCAAAGTCGTCAGCACAAGTAACTTGATCAAAATAAACTACTTAACACTTTACAATCTTTGAAATGAATTGGACTCATCTTTATTATGGAGTAAATCATCATCCAAATCTAAAAAAAAAAAAAAACCTTGAAGAAATACATACTTGCACAAAACCCATCCGCCCTCCATTGCTTCAAGTGTCAGCACTTCATACAATATAAAAGTTATCTCCCTTTTATTACCATGTATACACAAGTACGTATGGTAATGCATAGCTTTTTCATTTCCTGTCGCAGTCATTTATATTTACCAAGAGGCTTATAGAAAAGCCAAGTGACTTAAAGAAAACTGAGGAATATGTAACAAGACACCTACAAGAGAAGCCTACATCATGGTCACTAATGCACTGTGCCCTTCCAACTCCTCTCCCACCCACCACCATCGACATCTATGACAAACATTTAAGAGGCCATGCATTGACAGTAATAGGGCATGTCCCCACGGCACGTGCGCATGTGCATGTCAATGTGAAGGGGGGGAGGGCTTTTTTCCACTCATCACGGAGAAAAGCCGCCCCCCCCCCCCCCCCACGGCCATGGGGACGGCCGCAAAACCTACCGCTATTTGTCCTCTGCCTTGTAAACGGGCCCATAATCTGCATTTCACAAAGGTTGTATTCAATAGAAGCATACCTACCGTGTTTCCCCAAAAATCAGACAGTGTCTTATATTAATTTTTGCTCCGAAAGACGAGCTAAGACTTATTTTTAGGGGATGTTTTTTTTTTGCTATGAACCA
Source organism: Phyllomedusa bahiana (assembly GCA_025379985.1). Taxonomy (NCBI): domain Eukaryota; kingdom Metazoa; phylum Chordata; class Amphibia; order Anura; family Hylidae; genus Phyllomedusa; species Phyllomedusa bahiana. The sequence continues at coordinate 83,171 of JAODAL010011765.1, forward strand.
TAATTCACATTTATTGTTGAACAAAACATCAACATGTATTAATATACTGTAGTGATTTCATCACAAACATCAGCAGGCAAACTCTGAATTGCATAAAAAAAATGCACTAGGTCTTATTTTCGGGGAAACAAGGCATCATCCAAACTTTTTTGCCATAAAATAGCAGTACATGTGAATTTATAACACTTTCTAATGCATTTCATCAGGGGAAAGATGTGATGCAAAACGGTGTTAGCTAAAGAGCTCAACATTCTGACTTCACGAAAACTACCCCAAACAAATGGAAGTAAATTATTTTAATTTCTAACATATGCTTTTTCAGATCAAGAAAAAAAATATAGAATTACTGAAACAATGAGTGAAAAAAATTATGGAATCAACAACAACAAAAAAAAAAATTACAATTAGAAATGTATTGCTCCCTCTTGGGCTTTTAATATGTCCAGAGTCCTATGAGACATGAATTTCACCGCTGGTAAATAATATTCCATTTCAAGCGGCTTCCACCTTCTCAAAGAGTATGTTAGCTTTGCAGAATGGAGCCTTCTCATGGACTAATTTTTTTTTAATTTTCATCAAAAATTTAGAACCAGATTGATATCCATACTAATTTCTGGCCAAGTCACTGGAATGCTTTTGCTGAAAATGTTTTAGTTTATTTACTTTACTTTAACTTTACTTTAATTTTACTTTATGCCCTTCCTGATGCAGTAATTAGCACAATTCAAGCAAAAACCAATTTATATAGTTTCCATTATACTTTACTACTTTAAAAGGGTTTTGCCATGAGGGGGGGACATATTCGCCACACGCAGCATCGGCTGGAGAGCTGGCCGCGCTTGTGCAGTCTCTCTCCAATCTATTCTATGGGATTTCCGAGTACAGCCGAGTGATGCGTTCAGCTCTGCTCGGGACTCCCCATAGAACAGAATGGAGAGTCGTGCGCAAGTGCAACCAACTCTTCAGTCTGCACAGAGACATTCGGGGGCCCGTTCCTGAAATAGGTGCGGGTCCCAGTGTTAGGACCCGCACCTATCAGACAAGGATGGCATATCCTAACAATATGGTGCCAAAACCCCTTTAAACCCTTCCCGCCGCATGCCTTTTCTTAAAAATTGCATAAATTTAATCCTCCCGCCTTCCAAGAGCCATAACTTTTTTACTCTTTCATCTACAGTGTCATATGAGGGCCTATTTTTTGTTGGAAAAGATGTACTTTTTATGGCGCCATAGACAAGTAGTGTGGAATGTAGATTTTTGCAAGCGTTTAGTTTTTATGGAGTTCACCCTTTGGTATAATTACATGTTATCTGTGTTCTGCAGATTAGCACGACTCCGGTGATACCAAATAAGTAGATATGTCTTTGCTAGACAGACAAGACAATTCAAAAATCTGTTTCAACACTGTTTAATTCAGTTTTAGAGACAAAAGGAAAGTCTGTGTCAGGCTAAATATTACATGATGACACTGGGAAGCTGAGGCTCTGGGATCAGTATTCACAGGTGTAGCTGTCAGTGACTGACACACAGCTGCAGCATCCACAAGCTGCACATTAATTGAGGATGTAATCTCAAATATATGTTTTTACTCATGCTTTATTAAACCTAAATATTCTCACTTCCTTTTTTTTTTTTTTTTTGCAGCTAAAAACAAGATAACTTGCACTTCCTCAATCACTTCTTGACAGTTCTGAAAACTGTCCTAATGAAGACGTTCCACCTGCAATTTCACTTCAGTTTAGATGTTTTTTCTCTACTAATCTGTTTAATCCCTCTCAGCCGCAGCTGTTAACCTTTATTTTCTTCCCCACCTTCTTAGAGCTATAACTTTTTAATTTTTTCATCTACATGAATGGTTTTTTTTTTTGTGGGACAAGACGTACTTTTTAATGGTATTATTACATTTGCCCGCACCTGTCACCTGCACCTCATGAACATCTCCAAAATCCATCCTTTTCTCACTGTGGAAACAACTCAAACCCTCATTGTTGCTCTTATTCTTTCTTGTCTTGACTAATGTAACGCCTTGCTTATCGGTCTCCCTCTATGTAAACTTTCCCCTCTCCAATCTGTCCTAAATGCAGCAGCCAGGCTTGTCTTTCTTTCCAGCCACTATACTGATGCCTCTACCCTGTGTCAGTTTCTGCACTGGTTGCCCATTCAGTACAGAATACAACATAAACTAATAAATATCACCCATAAAGCTCTCCATAGTGCTGCTCCTCCCTATATCTCCTTACTCATCTCTGTCTACCACCCTACACGCTCTCTCCGCTCTGCTGATGATATCAGATTACATTCCTCAATCATCCGAACCTCCCACGCCCATCTCCAAGATTTTACACGTGCTGCACCAGTTCTGTGGAACATACTCCCACGGGCGATCAGGCACACTCACAAACCTCATAGTTTTAAGACATTTTCTCAGTCTGGCCTACCAAGATCCCTAATTGCTAAACAGTAACTGCTATCACACACATTTGTCAGTCCCTACAATAGGGCACTCACAGGCACTTATCTGTATATAGATGTACTGTCAGGGTCACCCAACTTCTATGTAAACCACCTCATATTTAAGTAACAAGGCCGAACCATTGTAAATTTAGCACTTATTACCCTTCGTCTCACCCATGCACCCTAATAGATTGTAAGATCTCTCGAGCAGGGCCCTCACACCTCGTGTCTCATCTGTAAGTTCTTTTAATGTGTAATGTCTTTACATACACGCTCTAAATTGTAAAGTGCTGCAGAATATGTTGGCGCTATATAAATAAAGGTTATTATTATCATCATCATCACAAATATTGTACTGTGTACTATGCAGAGTGGCACATGGAAAAATAAAAAAAAAGCAATAGAGGCATTTTTGTCTGGGTTTCGTTTCATGGAGTTCACTATTCAGATATAAATGACATGCTAATCAATGACATGCTACCTGTACTCTATAGGTCGGTACCATTATAGTGATACCACATTTTTTAGAGTTTTCATTATGTATTGGTACTTTAAAAGAAACTAATAAAAATTAAATTTTTAAAAAAATTTGTGTTGCAGCGCCATTTTCTGAGACCAGTAACTTTTCATTTTTGCACTGCAGGACCTATGTGATGTTTCATTTTCTGAGGTGTAGTTTTTATAAGTCAAATAACAAATGAACCGGCTGCACATCCAAGAGATGAATGTATAAAAAAGGTACATCTTTTTAAATCCAATGTAAAAATCCAGGACAGAACATAACAAGCATACTGTAGCAACACTGAAAGGGTGTAATGTATCTGTTAACGCTGACACATTTCGGACTTAGCTACGTTTAGGGTGCTTTCACACGGTGCGTTTTTTGTGCATTTTTGATGCATTTTTCAATGCATTTTTGTGCAGGAAGGTACAGCAATTAATACTGTACAGTGCTGCACAAAAATCGCGGTAATTACCGCGATTTTACCACGAAATTACCGCGATTTTTGCCGCGATTGGTGTGCAGTAATATACAGCATTAATTGCCGTACCTTCCTGCACAAAAAATGCATTGAAAAACACATCAAAAACGCACCAAAAACGCACCATGTGAAAGCACCCTTAACGATGCATAGTCCGAAATGCTTCAGCGTTAACAGATACATTGCACCCTTCCAGTGTTGCTACAGTATGCTTGTTATATCCTGGATTCTTAAATTGGATAAAAATAAATCCGTTGAACAAAGCTGTCAAAAGATGAATACTGCTTTCTGAGGTATCAGGACAGAGACCAAACATGCATGTCTTCTGATGGCTGGGGGCGGGCATTGTTGGTCGCATGTTGTGCAGCCCTGTGTTAGACAACACAGCTTCTGCCATCTTAAATGGCCAAAAAAACACAGTCAGATAGAGAACATAAATTACCTTTGAATGCTAAGACTTTCCTTGCTGTGACTTTGCCGATTTACCAAATTTCAATTCTCTTACAAACATTAGGATAGAACAGTAATTTACAAAACTTAAAGAGAACCTGTCACATAGGTTGTGCCCCCCTTGCTGAGGAGCCAGTGTCAGACCTGCTGTTCCCAGCGCTGTGCCCCTTATTCTGTAGGATGCAGCAGTTTTAGAGCATTTACCCCTCAAATCTTATTCATGAGGTGTTAGCTCCACCCACCAAATACTAGCTCCGCCCACTGACAGTTATTCACAATGTTGTCTACCTATTCAAAGTAATAGGTTTGTCATTTTGAGTTGGGCGGCGTGGCTAGCCTCAGGTGGGCGGGGTATGAAAAAAACTGACACTGAATGACTCTTCTGGCTGAAAACTGCAGATTTGAGCATTAAATACCCGAAAACTCCAGCATCTTACAGTATAAGGGACACCAGCGCTGGGAACCAGCAGGTTGACACTAGCTTGTTGCGGCCCTCAGCAAGGGGGGCATAACCTATGTGACAGGTTCTCTTTAAAGGCCATTCGAAACAGAATGGAGAACACACTGTGTAATAATTGTAAAAGGGGGTGTCTGCAAACAAATTTGTCTGTGTTGTGCAGCTGCCAGCACATGACCGCTGCGATCAATCGCTGGCCCCAGCAGTCCTATGCCGTACTTGTGGCATTATTGGAAGTATGATGCCAGTAGGTACGCCATTTCACCACTGAGGCCAGTAATTGGCTGCAGGTGTCCCATTCTGGGATCACTGAAGCACTTGAGCTGTGGCCTCAGGGCTTTGAAGAAGTACTGAAAATAGCTATTCATTTTTTATTTTATAATATTTTTAGACGTTTTATTTTTTCTAAAAAACAATTTGTATTTCAAATGGTTCAAATATTCACAATACTTCATTTTTCATTCAACGCATCTAAAATGATAAATAAAGCAACTTTGCAAATCTTTAATCCAGTTCCTAATTAGCATCATCATTAATGGGGTGCTCCTAACAGGATATGCCATTTATGTGTTATAGGTGTGGTCCCACCTCTGGGACCAACTCCTATCTCGAGAATAGTCCCCAAAATGTATTCCACGTAATGTATTGCCCTTTTTGCAGTAGTGTGCCGCTGGCGGCGGTCTGTGTGTGTACATGTATAATTACATGTGTGCCGCTGCCCCTGCCATGGCATCCAGGTTTGCAATTTTTTTTTCAGAATGTTTTTTGTGTCAGAACCATAAGTTTATATTTGGTGTTATATTGATTTTAACTATATGGGAAGGAAGGGGTTGCCTCCATTTTGGTTTTTCTGCACCCGCCCACTTCTCACAGGCTGCCATAAGAGGTGGCAGCTTGGCAAGGTCCTGGTGTGTTTTTATTTTTTTATCTCTGTATATGGAGTCTCGTGTTGACCAGGTGAGAGGGAATGGGGAATTGGCTCTATTTGAGAGGTAAAGATAGTGTAGAACTGCCCGATTTAGATCACGTTGAAAGTCGTGGGCAGCTTAACATCTTTGATCAAATATGTGACCGAGAATCTCAAAAGGGTTTTTTCTATGTTATGTTGAATAGCATAAATGCTTCTTTAGGGATTTCCACGTAAGTATTGCCCTTTTGCAGTATTGTACCGCTGGGCAGTGGTGTGCTGGGTACATGTGTATACTATATATACACTTCACCGACCACTTTATTGGTACACCTGTCCAACTGCTCGTTAACACTTAAATTTTTCTAATTCTTAGCCAATCACATTGGCGGCAAAAGCAGTGCATTTAGGCATGTTAGACATGGTCAAAGCAATATCCTGCAGTCAGAAACGAGCATCAGTATGGGGGAAGAATGGTGATTTGAGTGCCTAGTTGAACGTGCATGGTTCGTTGGTGCACAGAAGGGATGGTCTGAGTATTCAGAAACTGCTGATCTACCTGGGATTTCACGCACAACCATCTCTAGGAGTTTTACAGAGGATGTACCAAAGAAGAAAAAAAAACATCCATGTAGAGCGGCAGTCTGTGGGCGGAAATGCACCTGTTTGGATGCCAGAGGTCAAAGAGAATGGGCAGAATGGTTCGGTGATAGAAGGCAACAGTGACTCAAATACGCCACCCGTTACAAAACACAAAGGTAGGCTGGCAAGAGCCATATCTGAACGCAACAGTTTACGGCGAACTTTTGAGGCAGTGGGCTACAGCAGCAGAAGACACACCGGTGCCACTCCTTGCAGCTTAAGAACAGGAAACTGAGGCTCCAATTTTTGGGCCAAGCTCATCGAAATTGGACCAGATAGAAGAATGGAAAAACGTTTTGCATGGTTGATTGAGTCTCGATTTTCTGCTGCGGACATTCGGAATACGGTGGGTCAAGGAATTTGGCACGTCAACACATGAAAGCATGGATCGCATCCATGCCTTGTTTCAAAGGTTCAGGCTGGCTTGTGGTGGGTGTCATGGTGTGGGGAATATTTTCTTGGCACTCTTTGGGGCCCTTGGTACCAATTGAGCATCGTTGAAACACCTTGTTGGAATCTAATGCCACTGAAGAAAATTGAGGCAGTTCTGAAGGCAAAAGGGGGTCCAACCCCGTTATAGCATGGTGTACCTAATAAAGAGGGCCGGTGAGTGTGTAATATATATATATTTATATACTATATATAATATATATTGTGCCTCAGCCCTGACCAGTGTCACCCAGGTTTGCATATATTTTTCAGAAATGTTTTTTGTGCGCAGAAACCATACGTTTATATTTGGGTGTATATTGAGTTTTAACCTATATGGGGAGGAAGGGGTGGACCTCCTTTAGGTTTTCTGCACCAGCAACTCTCACAGGCTGTCATAAGAGGTGCTGCTGCAGGTCTTTTGGTGTGTTTTATTTTTTTCTACTCTGTATTAATGGAGGTCGGTTGACCCAGTGAGAGGCTGGGAATTGATCTATTGAGAGGTAAAGTCTAGCATAGGGACTGCCCGATTTGAGATCACGTTGAAAGTCGTGGGCAGCTTAAACATCTTTTGATCAAAATATGTGAACCAAGAATCTCAAAGTTTTTTCTAGTCCCCAAAAAGTCTCCATTTTGAATTGAGAGATAATTAGAACTCTCTTAATTGATTTTAACGGACGTTGTAAGTAAAGCCAAGTGGCGTCTTGGTTGAAACCAATGGGAGAGTTCCAAACTCTCCTTTTCAAAATGGAGACTTTTGGGGCTCCGTTATCAACTTGCACCTATCACACCTAATGGCATCAATAGATATCCTGTTTCCCCGAAAATAGGACAGTGTCTTATATACATTTTTGCTCCTAAGGAAAAGCTAAGACTTATTTTCTGGTGATGTCTTATTTTTTAAGAACAAGGAATTCACATTTTACTCGGTTGAAATTGAACAAAAAAATCCACATGTATTAATATAAAGTAGTGATTTCCATTACATAATCAGCATTAAGCGCCAAACTCTGAATTCGCTAAAAAATGCACCATGTCTTATTTTTCGGGGGTGTCTTATTTTCGGGGTTACAGGGTATGTCTCTAATGTGTGAGATGGGGCAACCCCTTTAAATACTTAGGCGATGTTCACACGGCTTATTGCCGGCTTAAGTGCGGGGGGGGGGGGGGGTTGGTGCAGCGCCGGACCCCATAGACAATCCAATATCCACGGTGCGTTGTATTCCCGCTGGGATAATGTGCATGTCACTTTCTCCCCGCCTCAAACGATTTCGCAGAGCGGGGAGAGGAAAGGCTGGAAATCCATAGTTCTCTATGAGATGCTGTGGAATTACCGTAATGACAGGGACGGATTTCAGCCGTTTTGGAGCGCAATAAGGCTGAAATCTGTCCCAAAATAAGCTGTGTGAACGAGGCCTTATGATCATCTACAGTTCGCATGGAGATAGGTAGGGCTACAAACAAACCCTGTACAGAGTCTGATCCTAAAGTCATTTTGTCATTTATCAGTCTACAAAATCTAAGTTGGTAACAATTAAAAAGCGATAGAAGAGACTGTAATTAAAGGGAATATGTCATCAAAAATTACTTATTGTTTAACTCACGCTTTTTATGTTAAACACATTTTTTAAGAATTTTTGGTTGTGTTTTTGTTAAATTTCACTCAGAATCACCTTTCCAATATTGCTGAGTCTTTGGACTTGAATATCCTAGAGTAATTTTCTTAGTCATGCAGTTTTCACTTTGGCCACTAAGGCCTTAATAATAGTTCATATTTCCTGTTCTGTACCGAAGATTTTAGTTGTCTGCTCATTATCAGCACAAAGAGGATCAAACTGGATAAGGAGACACCAGTGTGAATAGATAAACAAGGATCCACAGTCATCACGAGGAGATAGCCACAGTTCACCATTTCACCTCCCTGCACAGGAATTCTTACCAGGTACAGGAGCATGAATAGAAAAACTTCCAGAGAAGTGAATGGATCTGAGGTCAGTCTTAAAGAGAACCTGCGACATAGATTAGCCCCTCTTGCTAAGGGCAGCACAAGTAGTGTCAGACTGCTGTTGCCAGCGCTGTGCCCCTATTCTGTAGATGACTGCACGTTTTAGAGTAATTAGTGCTCAAACTGCAGTTTTCAGGCCAGAAAAGAGTCATAAAAGAGTCATTTTTTTCAAACCCCACCACCTGGGATAGGCCCCGCCCGCCTCAACGATAGACTTATTCTTTGATAGGTGGAATACATGAGAAAACTGCCCTGGGGAGGGACTAGCCTTGGTGGCTGGGGCTAACACCTTGCTCATGAATAAGATTGAGTATTAAAATGCTCTGAAACTCCAGCATCTTACAGAATAAGGAACACAGCGCTGGAACAGCAGGTATGGACACTGAGCTTGTGCTGTCCTCAGTAAGTGGGGCATACATAATCTATGTGAACAGGTTCCCTTTAAGTCTCTCCTATGTGCATGAAGCTGCTGTAAAGCATCTCTCTGACTGCTGTTAAAGCAGTGCAAACAAGGCCTAAGTGGCCAACAGTGAAAACTGCACAAGACTTCAGAATTATTAAAAAAATATTGAAAGTGATAAGAAAAAAAAAAAAAACAACCAAAAATTCCAATATATGTGTTTTATCATTAAAAAACGGTGAATTAACAATGAGTCATTTTTTGATGACACATTCCCTTTAAGGGGTTTTGCCACAATCTCATTTCTCATAACTCCTGCATTAAACAATGAGGTCATTTTTGATGACACATTCCCTTTAAAGGGGTTTTGCCACAATCTCTTTCATACCTCCTGCATTCAGCTGCTTCAGCTATGGTCGCTCAGATGGGGAGTTGTGTGATTTGTGTTGAATTGCATATCATTGTGACCCAGAGGATGACATCACCAGGCCTTTCCTCTCTATAGTCAAAAAGAAAGGTATGTTTGTGTATAGAACTGTGAGTAGCTACCACCACTGTAGCTCGACGGTAAACATTTTTGCTTTTACAGCACAAGGGTCCTTGGTTCAAAGTCCCTACAGGAACCCAAAGCTGTATTGTTATTTTTTTCTCTTTATCAATAGCACAGACTCATTGAGGTTTCTTTTTTATTTATTTGCACTGTTTGACTTATTACTAAGGAATACAGAGGACGGGAGTAGAATGACCGCACCCGGGGTTTGAACACTCAGTAGCTGCCTGAGAGGAGAGGTGATGTCTGAGCATGTGCGACCAGGACTGAGGAGCTCCAGCCCTGGTGTAATCCCCTGGAGACGAGCCCTGTAAACAATTGGATCACTAAAAAAAGCAGCTAAAACAAAAACGGAGCCGAATTTTTAATAATAATGAATGGTGACAATGTTTATTATTTCATTTGCAAGCTTCCCACGTCAATTTTACTTCGTGGCAAAACCCCTTTAAGGAATCAGATTACCCAGACCTTTTTTACATTCCGTAATCATGACAACTCAATCGTCTGCACAGGAGCTAAATACACAAAAGAGTGGAACGCACAAAGCAATTTTTTTATTTCAAACTATTTACAAAGTGGCTGCATTTTCCATTTTGGATGTCAGCCTACTGCACTGTACCAATAAAGAAATGAATCCATAATAGACCAGTTATTGACTAAGAAAGGTTGCTCTTGTGTAAAGGTTAATAGCATATTAGAGAGAAGGTAAAAAGCGGAGGTCATTAATCTAAAGTCTGCTTCTCAACACAGCGTTCTGGGAATATACTGCTCTCGCAATACAATGACGGTGTTTGAGAGCAGTATAGACGTACTCTACTTGACTAAGATCTCATTCAAAACCCATTGGCTTTAATGCAATTGTTCCCCCTTGGCTATTGAGCAGACTTTAAGTGCACGGCCTGTAGGGATGAGGTGCTATTCATCCACAACAACATTACTGGGGCAAGTTGTGACGAGAAGATGAACAGATAAGCGGTGTTTCATTAAACCCTTTAAAAGAATGTGAAGACCCTCTTTTTTGTGATGCCTCGATTTTATTAAAACTTGAACCTAGAATACATTATTTTTATTAAGTTTCTCTATAAAAGGGGTTTTGCCACAATCTCATTTCATACCTCCTGCATCCAGCTCTGTGCGCTCAGAAGGGGCGTGTGTGATTTGTTTGAATTGCATATCATGTTTACCCAGCTGGATGACATCACCAGGCCCTTTTCCCCTGTAGTCAAAGAAAGGTCTGTTTATGTAAAAGCTGTGAATAGTTACAATGTAGCTCAGAGGTAAAACTTTGCCTCCGCAACCAAGGTCCTCAGTTCAAATCCCTGCAGGAACCAAACCTGTGGCTTTTATTTTCTTTATCAATGCACAGACCTCATTGAGGTTTCTTTTTTATTTATTTGCACTGTTTGGCTAATAACTAAGGAAATACAGAGGACAGGAGTAGAATGACAGCACCTGGGGTTGAACACTCAGTAGCTTTCCTGAGAGTAGAAGTGATGTCTGAGCATGTGCGACCAGGACTGATAAGCTCTCAGCCGACATTGCACACCCTTGAAACACACAAGGGCCTATCCTTAAAGGGGTTTCACCACAATCTCATTTCATACCTCCTGTATCCAGCTCTTCAGCTCTGTGTGCTCAGAAGGGGGCGTGTGTGATTTGTTTGAATTGCTTATCATGTGACCCAGCAGGATGACATCACCAGGCCTTTCCTCTGTAGTCAAAGAAAGGTCTGTTTATGTAAAGAGCTGTGAATAGTTACAATGTAGCTCAGAGGTAAAACTTTTGCCTCCGCACACAAGGGTCCTCAGTTCAAATCCCTGCAGGAACCAAACCTGTGGATTTTATTTCTCTTTATCAATGCACAGACCTCCATTGAGGTTTCTTTTTTATTTATTTGCACTGTTTGGCTAATAAACTAAGGAGTACAGGGGACAGGAGTAGAGTGACAGTACCTGGGGTTTTGAACACTCAGTAGCTGCCTGATGAGTAGAAGTGATGTCTGAGCATGTGTGACCAGGATGAAGCTCTCAGCCGACGTTGCACACCCTTGAAACACACAAGGGCCTATCCTTAAAGGGGTTTCGCCACAATCTCATTTCATACCTTCTGCATCCAGCTCTTCAGCTCTGTGTGCTCAGAAGGGGGCATGTGTGATTTGTTTGAATTGCAGATCATGTGACTCAGCAGGATGACATCACCAGGCCTTTCCTCTCTGTAGCCAAAGAAAGGCCTGTGTATGTAAAGCAGTGTTTCTCAACTCCAGTCCTCAGGACCCACCAACAGGTCATGTTTTCAGAATCTCTCACAGAATGCACTGATCATAATTATATCACCTGTGTCAGGATCTCCCACAGAATGCACTGACAGTAATTATATCACCTGTGCAATACTGAGGAAATCCTGAAAACATGACCTGTTGGTGGGTCTTGAGGACTGGAGTTGAGAAACACTGATGTAAAGCATTGTGAGTAGCTGAGAGGTAAAGTTTTTGCCTCCAGGCACAAGGGTCCTAGGTTCAAATCCCTGCAGGAACCAAACTTGTGGTGTTATTTTTTTTTTCTCTATCAATGCACAGACCTCATTGAGGTTTATTTTTTATTTATTTGCACTGTTTGACTAATTACTAAGGAGGACAGAGCACGGAAGTAGAGTGACAGCACCTGGGGGTTTGAACACTCAGTAGCTGCCTAAGAGGAGAGGTGATGTCTGAGCATGTGCGGCCAGGACTGAGGAGCTCACAGCCCTGGTCGTATCCCCTGGAGACGAGCGGTAAACAATGGATCACTAAAGGAGCAGCTAAAACAAAAACGGTCCAGAATTTTTAATAATAATGAATGGTGAAAATGTTTATTTCATTTGCAAGTGTCCCACGTCAATTTTACGTCGTGGCAAAACCCCTTTAAAGAAAAAATACACAAATCAAACCTTTACATCTTAGCATTAAAGGGCTATTCCCATCACATTGATTAGCATTAAACACGTAGGTAGGTAAAGGTAAATAAAGAGCACTAACAAATACATTGCTGTTCTGATTTTGCTTTATTTCAGAGTTAGAGCAGTTCTCCTCTACTAATTTGTGTACACAAGTTTCCCTAGGTTACTGACCACCTTTCATGCTTCTCACTGTTCCAGCTGTCCTGACCGAGATTGTGACATCACCCTCTGCAGTATCTCAGCTTGTTTAACTTTCTTACTGGCAAACTTTAATGCGTTAGACCTCTGTAGCCTTCTGCTCTGCTGTTTAAACCCTTCTGTTTGCAATGTCCCCTTAACAGGTTCAGCTAGGAACAGCAGAGCTGATATACCAATCACTGCTGTAGAACTGTCCAAAGCCTGAACAGGAAATGAGGGTCTCAAGCTGGCTGTAAAGAGTAGGCTCTGTGAAACAGCTTGGTGACAAAAACCCTTAAAGGTTCAGTTTATCTAAAATCTAAATAATAAGGTAATGGTGCCCAATAAAATAAAAAAGCCTACACTACCCTTCCTCCTCACCTCCATTCCAGAGCTGGCTATCCTTGGTCTTCTACTTCCAGGTGGAAACATCACTACTGCAGTCGCTGAATGCCAGCGGAGGTTACATGCCCCTCGCTTACATCACTGCTCGGAGCTGTTCACATCCAAACAGTGAGGTAATTGGGTGGCACATGATTGCTGCTCCAGAAGCCAGTGCTGGACTGGAGGTGAGAAGGACGGGAAATTGTTTTTTTAATTATTATTGTTTAGCACATGCAGCCTATAATTCGTTTTTTTAAAAGCCCCGGACAGCCCCTTTAAATGGGTTGTCCTATCAGGGCAACTCCTGTCCATTTACACTATTGGAGCCTCTCTCTCTCTATGGGCCACATGTATGAACCTGTTTAGGTCTAAAACTAACTTTTTTTGCCCATAGGTTACCTGCTGCAGAGGGTATCACAAGTAAACCTTATATGTTTTATGTCCATTAGATTAGGGATGAATGCCCAAGTAGGATGCTTGGGATCCCCTACTGGAGTTAGTAAATCACTATATTTATAAGGTTCTCCTCTTAACAGGTGGTGTCCCACCAGACTTGATAATAGAAAAGGAGCTATTCCTTCAGGAGCAGAAAGGGAGATATTGAGAGGTTAGAAATCAGGTTTTTAATAGTGTGAATAGAGGTTTAATGTTATACATAATAAAAGTTACGTTTTAGTGTTTTATAGATAGAAAACTGATAGAGTTTAAGTTTGCCTATGGCAAAATAGTAAATATAGCACCCATATATTACAACTGAAAAGCCTTCACTTAAAGGGGTTTTGCCAAGAAGTGAGTATCTTACCTCTTAACTGCTCAGGAGAGAAGGTTAACTCGGTCACGGGGGAGAGGGAAGGGGGCTGAGAGAGAGCCAGGGAGCAGGGAGCGTCTGCATGTTATTCAAATAATTACGTTACAACCAGTGGATTCTCTATACAAAAGACACAGGCTCATTCACTGCTTTTTCTCCCCAGTCCCTTGCAAGATGCTTCATGTTCCCTGTCATCAGATAAGAAAATGCAGACAACGCAAGCGTGGCCGATCAGCTTCTGTCAGCTCCTGTCGTTTTCTAATGTAAACTGTCAGGAAACTAAGGGAAATATAAAGAAAGCTGTAGCTTCAGAGGCTTCACTTTTTGTAATCACATTATATTTAGAAAAGTGATTAAATACCCCATTTTGGAGGACCCCACATCAACATTACATCGTGGCAAAACCCTTTAAGATACATTTCAATATTGTGCAGGAGACATCACAGCAGATGGAAAACGACCCCGGGCAGATCAGCTGTTTCCCAGAGGTCTTGGAAGTTGGCCTGTGACAGCTGTAAAGCAACTGCCAAGAAAATTTGAGGTATTCTTAAGGTAAAAGTGGAGCCATTCTTTAATAAATTATGACTTATGTAAACAATTCCTAACTCTCATCCCTTTTATAAGATTCCGTTAAAATTACAGAGCCTTTTAGTCACCATATAGGTCTATAGACTGTAAAGGGTTTGTCTCCTACAAGGAATAGCTTTCAAAATGTAGGGAACACTAAATGAAGTTGTTTTCCCAAATATATTGCGTTGTTCATCTTTTTTTGTTAAGGAGCTACAAGTGATTTTATCACTTCTGTGGTCTCTTTTGGGTTTCCCCAAAGTGACCCACCTGTGTACTCCTTCTCCCCTGCTGTTTTTTTCAATCTGATAGCAGGGATTGATGTCATACACAGGTCAGCAGCAGTGTTAAAAACTTGTGTGTTATCTGATCTTTCAGACAAAAGACTAATTACTGTTTACATTAGCTCAGAAGCTTTTTTCGGACTTCAGAGAAGGTTAATTTAGCTAATTTTAGACTGATAAACAGAGAGGTCTGAATTACACAGAGCTCATATGCTAATTAAGACAGCTTGCCAGGAAGTGACAGAGCAAAGCAGCATTATTTCATTCAGCATCCTATGAAACTTTGAGTGAGACAACTCCTTTAGGCTTACCATTTTAAAAACCTTTCTCTTATATTAACTTTATCCCCCCACACAAACCAAACCCCATTTTCCCACACAGATGAGTTCATAAAGATAACTTCTTTAATCCCTATAAAGGGGTTGTCCTTTTTATAGCTTTTTATTTAGTTGTATAAAAGCAATTGTGCAATTTTCCAATATTAATATTCTTCTATTCTTTTTCCTGCATCTTTTTTACTAATGCAGTATGGTCCCTTTCCACCAAAAAATAAAAAGGGGATAGCCCAGTGTCGGACTGCGGTGTTAGGGCCCACAGGTGGAGTTGATTCTAGGGCCCAACAGTTCAGCTGTTTCTGGGCCCCACTGGTGGAATTTTTTTTAAGTGGCCCACCCTACAGCTACTGTAAATGACTGTTCATGGCTCCTATTTCTCTTGTTTTTTTTCCTCTTCTGAGGATGTACATGCGCTAAAAACACTCCAGGTCTACCATGATCAGGGGGCCCCCCAGGGTTTTCCCTAC
>JAODAL010011766.1:0-98403 GCA_025379985.1 Phyllomedusa bahiana
GATTTTAAAACCCCTTTGTCGAAAAAATCGCTCAACACTATCATCGTCCAACCCTTAACAAACACGCCCAAATGTAAACCCAATGTACAGATCGCTCCAGAAATCCATATTCTGAAGAGCTCTTTGAGGGACACAACACGGTTTGGGTCAGAAGGCATTTCAAAAGATCAAGAGGCCAAAGAGCATGATTTAGTCTGCTCTGATGCCCAATCGCTGATGCCCTCAGAGGAGGAGAAGGGAGCTGGTCCGTCGGCAGAAATCCCGAGTGGTTGGCAATGCCCTGCAGTGCCTGTGGCTTTTAGCCTGCAGCTTGAGGATGTAGACTGTCAGGAACAGGAAGTCACCTGTGATGATGATAGTTTGTAAGGCCGAAAAAAGACAAGACGTCCATCCAGTTCAGTCTGTTGTGCTAAGGTGTTGATCCAGAGGAAGGCAAAAAACCCCAATGAGATAGAAGCCAATTGTTATCATTTTAGGGAAAAACTCCTTCCTGACTCCAATCTGGCAAACGGAAAAATCCCTGGATCAATGATCCCTCTCCAGAATCCTAGACACTATAACTTGTTATATTATTGCGCTCCAGAAATGCATCCAAACCCTTTTTGAACTCTGTTATTGAATTCACCATGACAAGTTCCTCTGGCAGAGAATTCCACAGTCTCACTGCTTTAACAGTAAAGAATCCATGTCTATGTTTATGTAGAAACTTTCGTTCCTCAAGACGTAGAGGATGCCCCCTTGTTCTGTTTCAGCCCTGGGTATAAATAAATCTTGGAGAGATTTCTATATTGACTATTGATGTATTTAAACATATTTATTATGTCCCCTCTAAGCCGTCTTTTCTCTAAACTAAATAACCCTAATCTTGCTAATATTTCTGGGTATTGTAGTCCACCCTGTCCTTTTATTTTTTTTGTTGTCCGCCTTTATGCCCAAAACTGTACACAATATTCCATGTGTGGTCTAACCAGTGACTTGTATAATGGGAGAATAATGTTCTCATCATGTGCATCTAAGCCCCTTTTTAAATGCACCCCATGATCCCATTTCCCTTGACAGCTGCTGTCTGACACGGGCTGCTAAAATTTAAGTCTACTGTCCACCAGGATCCCAAGTCCTTCCTCCATATCACTTTCCCCACCCTTTTTCCATTTAACATGTATTTCATGTAATGGATTTTTCTTCCCCATGTGCATAACCTTGCATTTATCTGTATTAAACCTCATCTGCTTTTACCCCTGCCCCAGGCCAAACAACTTATCCAGATCCCTTTGTAATAACATATTATCCTCTATTGTGTTGATTACTTTAAAGAGCTTAGTATCGTCTGCAAAGATCGATATTCTACTGTGCAATCCCTGTGTACGGTCATTAATGAAAATGTTAAAGAGGATAGGGCCCAATAGTGAGCCCTGTGGTACCCCACTAGTAACAGGGATCCAGTCTGAGTATGTACCTTTTAAAATTACTACCCTTTGTTTTCTATCAGTGAGCCAGTTGCTTACCCACTTGCACACATTTTCACCCAGTCCAAGCATTCTCATTTTACTTACCAACCTTTTATGGGGCACCATATCAAATGCTTTAGAAAAATCTATATATACAACATCCAATGCCTCACCCTGATCCAGTCTAGCACTGACTTCCTCATAGAAGCTGATGAGATTAGTCTGACAGGACCGATCTTTCATAAACCCATGCTGGAACGGCGTTATATATTTATTTTCAGTGAGATACTCCAGGATAGCATCTCTCAGAAATCCTTCAAACATTTTATCCACAACAGAGGTTAAGCTTAAGCTATAGTTTCCTGGATCACTTTTTGACCCCTTTTTGAATATTGGCACCACAGTTGCTATGCGCCAATCCTTTGGGACATCCCCCGTTTATTAGACAGTCCATAAATATTAAGAATAGGGCCTATTTTATGAAATCACTTAACTCCCTTAGAAACGTGGGTGTATACTGTCAGGGCCAGGTGATTTGTCTATTTTAATCTTCTTAAGACGGTGCTGCACTTCTTCCTGGGTTAGACAAGAAACTTTTTAATGATGATGACTAGTGATGAGCGATTACGTTGACTATCATCATCAAGTTGATATCGGCAATTATCAAGACGATTTCCGATAGTCGATAATAGATTATTGCCGATCACCATTAAAGTCTATGGGAGAGGAAAAACACCTTCATTCTTACACCCAAACAGGGCTGGAGAAGCCCGGAAAAAAACATCCACAACAGCAAACTGGATACGTGCTACATCTTAGGCAACACACTTAGGTTATAAAAGCCCCAGAAAAAAAGTCACACACCATTCACTATCCCTGTCTTGTACCACAGCATGACCCTTAAACCTGCAAGACCCACAAATTAAAAAGTGCCAGAAGGCACATAGTCTCCCACCATCATTTTACTTGAACTGGACATTGAATATCCCTGTCCTTGAACGCCCGCATGACCCCAAACCTGCATGACCCCAGATTAAAAAGTGCCGAAAAAGGAGTTTTCAACCACCATTTAGTTTCACTGGACATTGGTTTTCCTGTTTCCCGGGCCAACATGAGCCCCAAACCTGCATGAACCCCCGATTAAAAAGTCTGAAAAAAGGATTTTTCAAACCACCATTTTAGTTACGGACCCCTAGGACCCTGTCCCGGGCCCAGCGGCCCCAACCTGCCTACCCCCGGGGAAAAGTTCCCCCCAGAGGGTTTCTCCCCCTTTGTGTTCGGGCCCCCCCGGCACTGTCCCCGGCCAGCGGTCCTCCTTTCTCACCGGGGCCCGTCCCCGTCGGGTCGGGTCGCTGCGCCCCTGGCCCGGCCCCGTCTGGCAGTTTTGTTGGGGGTGGCCCCCCCACCCCCCCGGTAATTTGGGGTTTTACTAAATTCGGTTCACTCACTGCTCCTATTTAGTCCGGCCCCTCCCTGCCGGCCCTCGCCGGATCCTTAGTGGATGTTTCCTAGGAGAAAGCTGTCCAAAGAGTTCCTGTTTGCCTTACCGTGTACTGACCTTCTGCTTGTCTACCGTCTACGATCCAGAGCCGCCTATCCTGAAATTTTGCTTGTCTACCGTCTACGAACCCGACCCCTGTCCTGACCACCTGCCGTCCCGACTACGAGCCTGCCTGCCGTTCCTGTACCTTGCCTTGGCTGCCACCGCAGGCAAGCCCCGCCAGTGGTAGTGATCAGTTGGAATCCCGCCTCAGCAAGACCATCTCGCTTTGCGGCGGGCTCTGGTGAATACCGGGACCCACTTTAGAATCCCAATTCCTGGTGTGGGCTTACATCATCGCCGCCGGTGGTTCCAGTGGATCCACCTCCAGACCGGTGTACAGTAGGATCCGGCCATGGAATCCCGCCAAAGTGCCCTTGCCAGGTTGTTGCCCAGCCTTCACCACCGTCGTGGTCAAGCATTGCAACAGATTGCGCAGCAAGGCAGCAGCAGCTCCGAGCAAACTCTCCCTCCATGGTGAGCAGCACATCTCTGTTCAGCAGCAATCACAGCCATCTCCAGTTGTTTCTGCCTCAACGGTTTCCTGTGGGCTCTAGGGGACAAAGTGTAACTCCCATCCAAGTTCAGCTGGTGATCCGAAACTATGCAGGGGTCTCATCGCCCAATGCTCTATGCACATGGAGCTGATGGGCCGCCAGTTCTGTCGAAAGTAGCGAAAGGTGGCTTTCATGGTCAGCCTCCTTCTCCAGGAAGGCCCTGGCATGGGCTACACCGTATGGGACAGAAACGATCCAGTGACGGGGGGATCTACAGTCGTTCCTCAGGTGAGTTCCACAACGTCTTCGAGGAACCAGCCCGTGCCCTCCGCTTCTTGAGACAGCCCCTCTCAACCTACGCCAAGGGGACCTGTCTGTTAGGGAATTACACGGTACAATTCCTTACGGTTGGACTCTGGAACTATCATGGAACGAGGCCGCTCTGTGTAGCTTCTTTCAAGAATGGACTCTCAAGCAGAGTTTAAAGACGTCTTGGCTGTAGAGAACCTCCCGTCACCCCTGCGATTTGATTCGCGTTAGGACACGCATCGACGTCACGCTTCAATGAACGGGAGCAGGAGTTTCTGCAGGAACGTCAGTCAGCCCAACTTCGCCAGTTTCCTCGCCTGGCACCGGTGTTCCAGGGGCTCCTGCGCCCAGCCACCAAAACCCTACGACAAGGCCATGCAGGTTTGATCGGGCTCGCAGTCTTTTGAGCAAGAATTGGCCCAGCGGCGCGCAAAAGAACTTGTGCTCTACTGGTGGCAGCCCAGAGCATTTTTGGAGGAATTGCCCCAAAGCGCCCCAAACCTGCGGGGAAACTCCAGCACTAGGATCTGTTGGGAGAGGCATTCCTAGGTGCAACCTCCTCTCTCCACGACTGTTTATGCCTGTTGCAGGTTCATGTCAGAGACCTGGTATCACGTTCCCGGTTCGGAGTTTCTGACTCGGGCTCTGCGGGAAACTTCATCCACCAGGCCTCTAGTGAACAGTATCGGCTCCCAGTGGTACGTCTGGAGAGAACCGCCTTGTCATTATCTCGTCAGCGGGGAGCTGCTTTGCGACACCATTCAGTTCGAACACCAAAGCCACTGTCCCTCCATGTGGGGGCGCTACATAAGGAAGAAATCGCCCCTTTCTATGTGTTGCCTCGCTCCTCGTCGGGCGGATCCTCCTCGACTCCCATGGCTACGGCTCCACTCTCCTATCCTGGACGACTGGTCTACTGGAGAGGTGGATTCGTTGGGTCCCAAACTGTCGGGGGCGTTGTTTGGTGGCACCTCGCCCGGTGCTTCCCTGCTCCTAGCTTAGCCTTACAGGAGCGCTTGCCCGGGCTGCCGCGCCGAATATTTGGAGCCATCATGCCGGATTGTGGTGTGTTTCTCCGAGATGACAAGCCGAGAGTCTTCCGCCGCATCGTCCCTACCGATTTGCTTGCCGATCGATTTATTGCCTGGGTACCAGTCCTCACGGGGCCTAGTTTAACCTCTGTCGCGTTCCAGAGGACTCAAGGCCATGTCCGTTACATCCAGGAGAAATCTCCGGAAGGGGTTTCATCGATAGTCCTCGTCTCCCGCTGGAGCGGGGTTCTTCTTCGTGAAAGAGAGGACGGTACCCTCGTCCCTGCAATAGAGTACGGAGGGCTTGAACAGATTCACGGTGAAAAAACCTGTACCCTGCCGTTGATCACGGAACTGTTTTTGACCGCTGCAGGGCGCAAGATTTTCTCTAAGTTGGATCTGTGAGGGCCTACAACTTGGTCCGGATGATTCGCAAGGGCGATGAATGGAAGACGGCCTTCAACACCAGAGGACGGGCATTTGAGTTACCTGGTGATGCCCTTTGGACTATGCAATGCTCCCGCGTCTTTCAGGAGCTAGTGAAATGACGTCTTCAGAGACCTTCCTCCAACCTGCAGGTGGTATACCTCGACGACATCCTGGTGTTCTCTCCTGACCTCAAGACCCACCGCAGCCATGTTCGTCAGGTACTGAGACGTCTCCGGTGAAGGGAGAACCACCTGTAAGCCAAGCTGGGGGAAGTGCCTTCTTCCATGGACTAGCCTCCGTTTCTGGGGTACGTTCATCTCCGACCAAAGCCTCGTGTGATGGATCAAGCAAAAACTGTCTGACGTGTTGCCGTGGCCTCGGCCAGTCGGGTCCTGGCGAGCCTATCCAGCGATTATTGGGCTTCAGCAACTACTACGCCATTTTATCCCTCATTCCTCCTACGCTGGTGGCCCCCTGTTAGTAGCCTCACCAAGAAACAGGCCAACCCACGCAGTTGGGCCGGTCGAGGCCGAGGAGGCGTTCTCGAAGCTCAGTCCGCCTTCGCTTCGGCCTCATCCTCGCACGTCCGGATTCCACGAAAACCTTCACACTGGAGGTGGACGCCCTCATCTGTGGGTGCCGGGGAGCAGTCCCATACGCAAAAAGGGGCCACGGGTGTAAGACTGCAACGTTGCGGGGGCTTTTCTTCTCCAAGACTTTTCTCATTGGCCGGAAGAATTATCAACGGATTGGCGACCCGGGGAGTGCTAGCCATAAAATTGTCCCTGGGGAGTGGCGTTATCTGCTGGAGGGCGCCCGTTTACCATCCGTATCTACTCCGACCACAAGAACCTTCCAATATTGCAGGGACGGCTCAGCGACTTAAACCCACGCCAGGCTAGGTGGTCGCCTTTTTCTCCCGATTCGATTTTCAGATCCACTTCAGGCCTGCCACGGAGAAGAATGTGGAGAGCTGATGCCCTCTCCCGTGCCCTCCGACGTGGTGGGTGATGATATCTCTCTGAGCAATAATTCTCCAAAGGTGCCTCATCTCGGCGGCGCCAGTGGACATCCGGAAGGTTCCTCCTGAAGGACTTATTTGTGCGCACTGCTCTCCGCCAGACGGTAATCATAAAATGGGACATTGCTCATTGGTGGTGGTCATCCGGCCGCCCCGAAGAACCTTCTGCCGATATCCAGATTCTTTTTGGTGGCCACAACTGGAAAAGGATGTTAAGGACTTTCGTCTCGTCTTGTGACTCCTGTGCCCGCAACAAGACGCCACGTCCAAAGCCGGCAGGACTACTTAAGCCTCTTTCCATTCCCACGCAAACCCTGGACAAACATTTTCGATGGACTTCATAACTGACCTCCTCCTGTCGTTGGGCAACACAATTATCGGGTGATTACTGATCGCTTTTCCAAAAAGGAGCAATTTAGTCCGTTTGCCAGGGCTGCCATTGCCTCCCGCCTGGGCTGAGCTATTCTTCCTCCATGTTGTTCGGGCTCGCATGGTCTCCCTCAGCAAATCGTATTGGGGACCGGGGAGTTCAATTTGTTTTCCAGGTTTTGGCGAGCCCTGTTGCAACCAACACTTTAAGGTGAAGCTCTCGACTTCTCTTCCGGCTACCACCCGCAGACGAACGGCCAGGTGGATGAGGGTCAACCAGGTCTAGGGATGTTTTTACATTCGTCATTTTGTCTCGGCTGCCAAAGATGATTGTGCCAATTTGCTTCGGTGGGCGGGTTTCTTATAACTCCCTTGAGTCGAAGTCCGCGGGGGCCTCCTCCTTCTAATCATGTATGGCTTGCATCCCCGCCCTCCTCTCCTCTGGTAACCTCCTCCGAGGTTCGGCAGCGGACTCACTGGTATCAAGACATGAAGGCTATCTGGTCCCAGACCTGGGCAGTCACTGCTCCGCGCGTCCGAAACGCATGAAGACTCAAGCGGACAAGAGATGAACCCCTCCTCGGTTTTCTCCTCCAGGTGAAAAGCTGTGGCTCTCGTCATAGATATGTTCGCTTAAAGGATGCCGACTCAACAAATGGGACCTGTTTTCTGGGACCCTTGAGGTCATCGCCGCTTCAAACCCGGTTGCAATACAATCCCCGGCTCCCTCCTACGATGAAGATTACCAACGCGTCTTCACGTATCCTTGTTGAAACTTTATGGTCCTTAACCGTTTTTCCCGGGTGGCACGCTTCCCTCCCTCCGTCTGAGGCTGACGCGACCAATGTCTTCGGAGGTCAAAGAGATTCTGGGCATGAGGAGAAGACTAGGGGGGAATGCGTTTACTTCCTGGTGGACTGGAAGGGCTTCGGCCCCGAAGAGAGGTCTTGGGAGCCGGAGGAGAATATCCTGAACCGCAGCCTAATCCAGAAGTTTCTTCAGTCCAGTAAGAGAAGGGGACCCAAGAGGAGGGGGCACATGGAGGGGGGGTACTATCACGGACGCCCCTGAGACCACTGTCCCGGGTCGCAGGCGCGTCCGTGCCCCTGCTCCCGGCGGAGCCACCGTCACGCACGTCGGGTTCGGGGTACCCGCTCGCGTCTCGGCATCACTCGGCGCTCACTTTACCCGGCCCACGCTCCTTGCTCAGTTGTGTCCGTCTCCCGGCAAGTGGCTACGCCCCTAGGGTAGGGGCGGGCTTGTGCGCCATAGTTTGAAATTTTTTTAAAGGGCAGTGCGCGGTAATTGGTTCATTGGCGGTCACTGCTCCTATTTAGTCCGGCCCTTTCTGCCGGCACCTCGCCGATCCTTAGTGTATGTTTCCTAGGAGGGAAGCTGGTCAGAGTGTTTCCTGTGTTTGCCTTACGTGTCCGACTTTGCTTGTCTTACGTCTACGAACCAGAGCCGCCTGTCCTGACTCTTTTGCTTGTTCTACGTCTATGACCCGAGCGCCTTTCCTTGACACCTGCCTGTCCCCGACAACGATGCATGAACTGCGTTCCTGTACCCTTGCCTTGGGCCGCCACCGCAGGCAAGCCCCGTCAGTCTTTGTGACCGATTGGAATCCCGCCGCAGCAAAGACCATCCGCTTGCGGCGGGGGTCCTGAGTAGAATACCGGGACCCACTTAGATTCACTCCCTGGTGTGGGCTTACGTCATCGTCTGCGGTGGTCCAGTGGATCCACCGCCAGACCATTACATGTAGTTTCACTGGACATTAACTATACCTGTCCTGGGCCACAGCATGAGCCCCAAACCTGCATGACCCAGATTTAAAAAGGCCCGGAAAAAAAGGAGTCTTTCAACACCATTTTAGTTTCACTGGACATTTGACTCTATACCTTGTCCTGGCCACAGCATGAGCCCAAGCCTGCATGACCACAGATTTTAAAAGTAGTGCCGGAAAAGAGGACGTCCCTTTCAGCCACCATTTTAGTTTCACAGGACATAAATACTATCCTGTCCTGAGCCACAGCATGAGCCCCAAACTCGCATGACCCCCAGATTTAAAAGTGCCGTGAAGAAGGAGTCTTATCTTCCACCCATTTTAGTTTCATGGCCATTGACGTATACCTGTCAATAGGGTAACCTTACATCTGTTTTCAAGTCATCTCTTGTACAATTCATACGGAATATTTTTATCAGCCTATTTGTACCATGCAAGACTTTTTTGTAGTTTAATTCTAGAAAACACATTTTTAAAATAGTATGGAATCCCACCACGTCCTTTGTGTCTTCTTTTATTTATTGTATTAAACGGGTTGTCTACCTACAGAAATTGCTAGCTATGTTAAAGATCTTGCAAAAACAAAGTCATTTTGCAATATGTGTCCATTAAACAGTGTTCCTACCTATTCCTTTTTTGACAGCACATCACCCTTGAGCCACTCTTGACTATTGTGAAGAACAAATGTCTGTTTAGAAACCACATTTTTTACAATTAGGACTGTAGCCTAGCTGCATTTCAAGCAACAATGCCCCCAAAAATTCAATACATGACCTTGAGCCACTCTTTGACAATCTGTGAAGACCAAATGTCTGTTAGAAACCAATTTTTTTTTTTAGAATAGGACCTGTAGTATTGCCTGCATTTCAAAGCAACCATGACCCCAAAAAAATTATAAAAATGACTTCTACGCCACTCTTAAAAATTGTGAGGGAGAAATGCCACTTAGAAGGCCACATTTCTGTTCCAAAGGACCATGATTTAGGCTGTATCTCACGCACCATGACCCCAAAAAATTATTAAAAATGACTTTCAGCCACTCGTTAAAAATTGGTGAGGGAGAAAGCCACTTAGAAGGCCACAAATGCTGTTCCAAATGGACCATAATTATAGCTGTATCCTCACAGCCAACATGACCTCACAAAAATTGACATGCAAAAAAAATTCTAAGATAAAGTGAGTAAATGAAATACGGTTTTTGTCATAAACCTTTGGTGTCTATTACAGTTCTCCACACCGCAAAACAGCACAAAATGATCTTTTGGAAAATGAGAATAAAAATTGCAGTAAGAAAGAAATGATTTTTTCATTTTAAAAAAAGTTTTCAGAGAGACCATTTCTGTTAGTAAGAGGAATGTGAAAGCAGTAGGGAGACGGCAAACTAATCGGTGACTCGGCCTAATTGGGCAAAAACATCATCAGATATCCATGCCTGATTCATGCTCTTGATGAATGTCTAACGATCAACATTATCTGTGGAAAGCCGCGATGCTCGTTTGTCTTGTAATGATCCTCCAGCTGTGCTGAAGAGTCGCTCAGATATGACGCGGCTGCGGGCAGGGACAACACGGACTATGGCGTGCGCGATGCGAGGAAGTGGGCCATTTCATCCATTTTGGATACCTGAAGTCAATTGGGTACAGGTACACATAAAAAAACATCGGTTGTTGAGAGCGCAGATAGTCGTGCACCATGTATCTTAAAGCTGGTCTATGTGTGTTGTATGTGTGCCCTGCATTGCATGCGTTGTGAGGTGAGTAAATAAAGATTGACCAGAGGTCACCCATTAGGCTTTGCCCACGCTTGCTGCTGCTGCTGCTGACCGCTACGGCTACTTGGCACTCTACTGCGTGTCACGTCGCTGATGTTGTTCCACCGTGACATTTGAATGAAACGTGAAGCAGGACGCAAACAGATGTCTCCAGTTGATCAATCAGCAAGGGACACCATTTCCTGCATTTTTACTCTCTATTTGGGTGGGTGGAAGGAAGCTGTTGGAGTTTTGCTTTGTTACCAGGGGGTTCCAGGAGGATGGTCACCCATTAACTGTTGTTCATTTTGAGGGCCCTTAATGCGAGGATCTTTTTGGGGAGGAAATGGAATCCAACCCAAAATGTGAAGATGGACCCCTTGTTTTCCCCAGCCTCGGGGTCGAGGGGCACTAGCAAACTCATTTTTCCTATCTTCCTCCTCCACCCAAATTGCGCCAACCTTTCCAAGGAGGGATTTGGTAAGGGTGTGTCTAGGAATACCCCCCTCCTCCTCCCCCCGCTTCTCCGGCACAGCTTCAACACACCCTGACTTGCCTAATGATGCACCCTGAGAGTGATGCCCGCCTTGCACTCCCCGGCCCCCAACCATGCCTAATGAAGCCCGAAAAAAATTGTGAAACTGTGGGGGCCCTTGGGGATTCACGGAGAAAAAGGGCTTTTGTCCGAAAATCTGTGTCCTTTCTCCCCTACGTCGCTGGTGGGACCTATGTTTCGGTGTGTTCCAGAACTAAGTCACCAAAATGGTCATGCTGAAAAAGGGCATTGCCCCTCACTGACCTTTTGGGGGGCTTCTTAAAAGGGGCAAGGATGGTGCAGAGCTCTTTCCCCTGCTCCACACTCGGTGGTAAACCCCCCCGGGTCCGCCCCACTGCTTGTCACCCATGTGTCACCCCGTCTGCGTAATGGCATTGTGTGCCCCAAATCGCTGGAGCATGTGGGGGGTGGAATTCCCAGTGTTTTGCCACTCAAAAATGAGACAGTTGACGGGGGGCCAGCTGAGCTGCAACGCTGCCGGGCGGGAGAAGCGGGTGCAAAATTGGCGGAAGGGGAACTCAGCCTCGACCCTTTCCCAGCAGGAGTCCAACCCGGGTAGCGTTTGAAATTTCTGGACTTGAGGTTCATACATGGCCAGGCAAGGGATGTGTCCACCCTACCGACTTGGGGGGCCATCAGATTTCGCCCGTTATCGCACACCCCCTTGCTGGCACAAGGTTCTTGTCCCAGCCAGCGCTCGGTCTTGTTGCGGAGAGCCGTCCACAGCCCCGCCCGGGTTTTGTGGACATCTCCAAGAGGGTTTTATTTCAACACCCGGGGGTTTTTCTCGGGGCCGTGATCCCCCCAAGGCCTTGGGGGAAAGGCCCTGCACCATCCCTGCGGTTTTGAAGAGCGTGCGCCAGCCTAGAGCCACCGAACATAAACCCAGCTCACCCAGTGGGCTGTCAAAAAGGAAAATATAGGGCCTTTGGGCCCCATGCTTCTACCCCAAGTGTCGTGGTTGATGGATTTTTTCCGGACACAGATGCAGAAACCCTTAAAATTTTGAACCGTGGTGGCCAGGGCAGGAACGGCTTTTCTGGCAAAAAAATGCCTGTGGGGCATTGGTATTGGGGGGGCGGGAAGGGCCATGATGTGGGGGAACCATCTGTGTCCACCAGACAGAAAGGCAACTTTTCCCAAGGCCAAAACCCGGGCAATCCCACTTCAGGCTTTTGGTTTTTGGGGATGGGGTTTGGGTTAAAGGTTTCTTTGTCCCAAAACCGGGAAAGCAAAAGGGGGGCTCTAGAGGGCCCGCTGAAAGGCATGAGGTCTTCGAATGGCGGGTAGGGAAGGGGTAGGAGGGGTCTTGGTGGTGCGGGTGGTAGTCGGGCGACGGTGGGGGCTGAAGCGGAGGCTGTCCCTGATCAGACTTTTGGAGAATGGCAGTTGAGGAACGTTTGGTGGTGGCGGAGGGGGGGGCGGAGAAGAGGGTGTGACGTGGTTTGGGAAGCCCGGGCATCGGTGTTTTCCTTTTTTTTGGCCCAAGTTTTCCCTCGATTTCAACTCATGATTCGCTGCATTAATAGACTTTGGTGGTGGGAAAAAACCTAAATTTTTGCTCTCTGATGCATTTACACAAGGCGGCATTGACATCGTGGGTGAATCAGAGGGGTTTCTCAAAAAAGCCCAGGCTTGGAGGGTCCCCGGCCCTTTTTGTGGCGAAAGCGAGGACGGGGGGTTTTCCGTGACCCTGGTGGGGATTTTTTTCACGGATTTTTGCGACCGCCCTTTTTCCTTTTTTTTTGAGGTGGGACCCTTTTGACACTACCCCATGCTTCCCCTGTCCAGTGTGAAGACTTGCAAGCAAATTCTGGAAAAAACACGTGGGTCCGCAATGTGTTTCTCATCACCCCCCGGTTACTTGGTCGTTGACATTCTGCACCGGACTGGGGTACCCAAGCAAGGGGCACTGCAAGGGGTTGCCAACCCCGGGATTTTTGCCCTTGACCCCGGCCCTTCTCCTCCTCTATGGGATCGAACTGGGCGTCGAGCAGCAAAATCAACTTCTTTGGGCCCCTTGTCTTTTAACATGCCTTCTGACCCCAACCGTTTTTGTCATCAAAGAGGTCTTCAGAAAAAGGATTACCAAGTGGTGGGTACACGGTTGACATTTGGGCTGCCCTTTGTTCATGTTGGACGGTGCTGTGATGAAATTTGTGGCCCTTTACTGGGAGGACGAGGGGGTGATGCAGGAGCAGGTTGCTTATCCACTGAAGAACAGATTGGCGAAGTGTTCGTTACTGGATTCTAGGGCCTTGGGACCCCAGCGATGACAGGCCGACGGTCCTGCAACCGACGATCCGCTGGCAGCGTGTTGTCGCCAGCACTGGAAGGAGCACCTTCTCTCGAAACCTCTACCTCCATGTCCTACCCCCTCTTTGCTCGCTTACCACCTGCATTTCACTTCATGTTCAGAAAGAGAAAAAATTGAGAAGGTATGGAATAGTTTTGGAAAGTCTCTTATTAAAAGACGGCAAATCACAGCTATTCTCAAATCACTCTGATTTCCTACAGCCAACTAGGATTAGAAACTGAAATTCCTGTGAAATGCGGTCTGGTGGAAGAACCGTAAGACACAATCAACAGTGTTCTTCCTTCAGTCCCAGGGATTTACAACTGCCCATAGGACTAGGAAATGATAGTTTTCAACAAAATAACATACAGGTGCGCTATCTGCGCAAAACTGAGATTCAACCAGCCCAATAAGACTATTCAGAAGTTAGATGGATGAGAAATTGTGTTTTTTGCAGCAATTACAAACGAGAACAGTTGCTAGAAAATTTTTCTATCAGAATTGTCGTACAACTTGGCTATTTGAAAAAACTAGGGCCGCACCACGTGCAATACAGCTATTTAAAAACTATTCGGATAACAAACGGAATTTTTTGCACCTATCAAATTCTCCGGCGGTGACAACAAAATTGCTGTATTCAAATTTAAGTGCAAGGTGCCTCAATGAACAAAGCTGGACTGCGCCAAAGTGAAATGAACACCTATCTGAAATGTATACGGATAATATAAGGTATTTTTTGCACCTATAAATACACCTGCGGTGACTACAAAATTGCTGTATTCAAATCTGGTGGAAGAACCGTAAGACAAAATCAACAGTGTTCTTCCTTCAGTCCCAGGGATTTACAACTGCCCAGTAGGACTTGGAAATGATAGTTTTCAACAAAATAACATACAAGTGGGCTATCTGCGTAAAACTGAGATTCAACCAGCCCAATAAGACTATTCAGAAGTTAGATGGATGAGAAATTGTGTTTTTTGCAGCAATGACAAACGAGAACAGTTGCTAGAAAATTTTTCTATCAAAATTGTCATGCAACGTGGCTATTTGAAAAAACTAGGGCCGCACCACGTGCAATACAGCTATTTAAAAACTATTCGGATAAAAAACGGAATTTTTTGAAGCTATCAAATACACCGGCGGAGACTAAAAAATTGCTGTATTCAAATTTAAGTGCAAGGTGCCTCAATAAACAAAGCTGGACTGCGCCAAAGTGAAAAAAACACCTATCTGAAATGTATACGGATAATATAAGGTATTTTTTGCACCTATAAATACACCTGCGGTGACTAAAAAATTGCTGTATTCAAATTTAAGTGCAAGGTGCCTCAATAAACAAAGCTGGACTGCGCCAAAGTGAAATGAACACCTATCTGAAATGTATACGGAAAATATATGGTATTTTTTGCACCTATCAAATACACCGGCAGAGACTACAAAATTGCTGTATTCAAATTTAAGTGCAAGGTGTGTCAATGAACAAGGCTGGCCTGCGCCAAAATGAAAATACACCTATCTGAAATGTATACGGATAATATAAGGTATTTTTTGCACCTATCAAATACACCTGCGGCTACTACAAAATTGCTGTATTCAAATCTGGTGGAAGAACCGTAAGTCAAAATCAACAGTGTTCTTCCTTCAGTCCCAGGGATTTACAACTGCCGAGTAGGACTAGGAAATGATAGTTTTCAACAAAATAACATACAAGTGCGCTATCTGTGCAAAACTGAGATTCAACCAGCCCAATAAGACTATTCAGAAGTTATATGGATGAGAAATTGTGATTTTTGCAGCAATGACAAACGAGTAGTGTTGAGTGATTATTATCGACAAAGTTGAAATCGGCACAGTTTTTATGTTGATCAAAATTTTTAGATCATGCGATAATTTAGGTTAAAATCTGTGCATCATCTATTAAGATCGCGCCATTATTTGGCGCTTACTGTCATTTTGGCGGCCAGCAAATCAGCTTACAGAATAGAGCAGGGTGAGATGTGTGCGCAACGTCATGACTGGGATGTGTATGGTTGCGATTGGCTGGAAAAATCACATGACCTCGTTTTACATAGAACAGCCCTTCCTGTTCAGCCCCAGTGTCTCTCCCGCGTCTCAGAGCAGTAGGACGTGCGCTCTGCTTGTGCCCAAACAGCCAGCGAAATTATTCTATTTCTTCACAGAGAAAGCTCTACTGTTAGCTGTGATCCTTACAACTTAGTTAGATTAGAGATTGGAAGATTTTATGTAGTTAAGTAGAGAATTTTAAAGGAGCATCTACCACTGAAAAGTCACGGGGGGAGTGTAGGGGGGGCCCCCGCGGGCGAACACAGACAAGCTCTATAAAAAATACTGGATAAAGTTCACCAAGACTTAGTGTAGACATTGCACTGCAATAGCTTTATTATTAACAGTTTTCTATTGAAATATTTCCTGGATATTGGGCAGCCTGAACTTATATTAGGATACACATCTTTTCTAGTAACTGCAGGTCTCTTTGTTAGGTGCAAAACTCCACTTTAATTATCAGTATACATTTCAGATAGGTGTTCATTTTCAATTTGCCCATTCCACCTTTGTTGATATATCCACCTTGCAGTTAAATTAGAATCCAGCAATTTTGTAGTCAGCACAGGTTGATAGGTGCCAAAAATACCTTGTATTATCCGAATAAATTTCAGATACGTGTTTTTTGACTTTGGCGCACTACAGCTTTGTTCATTGAGGCACCTTGCACTTAAATGTGAATACTGCAATTTTGTAGTCACCACAGGTAAATTGATAGGTGAAAAAAAATACCTTTTATTATCCTAATACATTAAAGATACGTGTTTTTTTACTTTGGCGCACTACAGCTTTGTTCATTGAGGCCCACCTTGCACTTCAATGTGAATACAGAAATTTTTTGTATCACCACGGGGAAATTTTTAAAGGGTTTCCAAAAATACCTTTTTTTATCCAAAAAAATTACGAATACGTGTTTTTTGCCTTTTGGGGCCGTCAGGATTTTTTGGGGATAGAGCCCCCCTTTGCATTTAAAATTTTTGAACCCAGCAATTGGGGTAGTTCCCAACAGATAAATTTAAATTAGGTCCCCAAAAAAAAACCTTTTAAATTATCCGAATAATTACAGTCTGTTTTTTTTTTTTTTGGCGCACTACTCTTTGTAAGGGGAGGCACCTTGCACTTAAATGTAAATACTGAAATTTTTTGTAGTCACCACAAGGGAATTAAAAAGGGTCCCAAAAAATTACCTTTTAAAACCCCGAACACATTTACGATAGGGGTTTTTTTGCACTTTTGGCCCATTCCAATTTGTTGATAAGCCCCTTTGCAGTTAAATTTGAATCCGGCAATTGTGTAGTTACCAAGGGAATTGTTTAGGTGCCAAAAAATATTTTTTTATTTCAAAAAACATTACAGATACGGTTTTTTTTTTTTCCCAAATTTTGGGCCCACTACAGTTTTTTGTTCATTGAGGCACCTTGCACTTAAATTGTGAAAACTGAAATTTTTGTAGTCACCACAGGTAATTGTTTGGGGCCAAAAAAAAATACCTTTTATTACCCGAATACTTTAAAAAGATCCCGTTTTTTTGATTTTGGGGCACACTACAGCTTTTTTAAAATTGAGGCCCCTTTGCACTTAAATGTAAAAATACGAAATTTTTTTGTCCTCCCCAAAGGGGAAATTGTTAGGTCCCAAAAAAAATCCCTTTTTATTATCCAAAAACTTTAAACAGATACGTTTTTTTTTGACTTTGGCGCAGGCCAGTTTTGGGTTTTAGACCCTACTTTGCATTTAAAATTTGGGGGAAATTCCAAAAAGGCAATTTTGTTTTGATCTGAGGGTTTTTGAAAATAGCTGTGTTTTTCCCGCCCTTTTAATAAGAGTTTTTCCAAAAAACTTTTTCCATACCTCTCAAATTTTTTTTTTTTTTATTTTTTTGAACATGGAGCAAATTCAGGGGGGTAAGCGACCCAAAGGGGGGAGGAAATGGGGGTGGGAGGTACGAGAAAAGGTGCCCTTCCGTGCGGGCGGACAACACCATCCCGGGCGGATCGTCAGTTGCAGGACCGTCGGGCGGGCATCGCGGGGGTTTCCGGGCCCCGGGTAAAATTAAGTAACGAACAGCGTCGTAAATCTGCCTTTCCCCGTGGTTTGAAACCCGGGCATCCACCCAGTCTTACCTCCTCGTCCCCCAGCCCAGGGGCCAAAAATGTCGTCATAGCACCCCAGAAACCTCCAAAAAGGAAGCACCCCAAAAATGTAAAACTCGTTACCACCATGTGGATAATCCATTTCTAAAGACTTCTTTGAGGGAAAAAATGGGGTTTGGGGGTCAAAAGGAAATTTTAAAAAGGGACAAGAACCCAAAAGGGATGTTTTTCTCTGCTTGCCCCAGTTCTGATCCCAAATCAAAAGGAGGGAAGGAAGCGTAAAATGGGCCAAAAAACCCCGGGCGGAAGGAAAACCCCTTTTCAGCCCCTCTTGTTGTAGCCCGCAGCTCCTGGATGCAGAATGTCGGACGACAAAGTCACCTGTTTTTATGATGATGATGACACATTGCGGATCCAACAGGGTCTTTTCAGCAAATTTGCTTGGAGCGCCCCCATCACCCGGAAAAGAGGAGGAAGACATGGGGGTATGTCAAAAAGGGAGAGGGCGGTTTGCAGAAGTCCGCTGATATGATTCCCAGCCCGGTCAGCGCAAACCCCGTTCCCTGCTTTTCCCCCAAAAAGGTCCA
The DNA here is from genome assembly GCA_025379985.1 of Phyllomedusa bahiana. Classification (NCBI taxonomy): domain Eukaryota; kingdom Metazoa; phylum Chordata; class Amphibia; order Anura; family Hylidae; genus Phyllomedusa; species Phyllomedusa bahiana. The sequence goes on from JAODAL010011766.1 coordinate 17,777, forward strand.
GGGCCCCTCAAGCCTGGGCCCTTTTTTGAGCAAAAACCCCTGATTTCACCCAGCGGGTGTCATATGCCCCCTTAGCCGTTTAAAAAAATAAGTAGAGGGAAGAAAACCCTTATTTTTTTTAAAACCCCCACCAACATGTTTTAGTCACCCTGCAGCGAAAAGCATGAGTTAAATGGAGGCAACACTTGGCCAAAAAGGCCAGACCGCCCCGGGCCCCAAACCCACTTCAAACCCTCTGTCTCCCCCTCCTCCCCCTCCGCCACCCCCAAAAGGTTCCTCAGCTCCCCCAAGTCCTGAGTCATGATCGGGACGCCTCCTTCAGCCCCCACCGTCCCGAGTCCCCCAGCACCACAAGACCACCTCCCTCTTCCCCTTCGCAGTTTGAGACCTCAGCCATACGCCCCCGTTAGCAGCCAGCTTCTGTTCCGGGTTTTGGGAGCAAAAGAAACACTTTAACCTAAACCACCCCCAAAACCCAAAGCCAAATGGGGCTTCCAGACTTTGGCCCTTTTGAAATGTTGCCTTTCCGTCGGGGGACAGTTTGGTTTCCCGCCTGTCAGGGCCCCTTGCTCCCCCAAAATACAGATCCGAGCAGGCTTTTCTTGCCAGAAAGCCGTCCCCCCCGGGCCACCACGGTCTCTAAAATTTCAACGCGTTGTTGATCTTGGGAATGGCCCATCTGCCCACTACAATGGACTATAAGCAGGCCAAGGGCTATATCTCTGTGACAGCCACGGGGTGAGCTGGTGGATTTTTTCTGGGGGTGGGTGGTCTCGGGCTCGGTGCACGCTCTAAAAAACCCTGGGAGGGTGCAGGGCTCTTTCCCCAAGGCCCCTTGGGGGCATCACTCCCAGAAAAACCCGGGCCGTGTTGAAATTAATTGTCTTGGAGACCGTCCCCAAAGGTCGGAGGTGGGCGGCTCCCGCAAAAGCCCGAGCGCTGGCTGGATGACAAGAACCCTTGTCCCCGGCAAGGTGGTGTGCGATAAGGGTCGAAATCTGCTGGCCGCCTTAAGTCGGTAGGCTGGAGCACACCCTTGCCTGGCACAGTCATAAACCCTTGTCATCCAGAAATTTTAAAGAGCTCCCCGGATCGGTGCCTGTGAGGATGGCTCGAAGTTAAGTTCGCATTTCCCCCCGTTCCACCCTGTTGTCCCCTGGCTGCATTGTAGCGTCGCTCGGCCCCCCCCATCAACCGTCTCATGTTGGTGGCAACAGCGGAAAATTCCCCCCTCCGCCCAGCGTTTGTGGCAGCCGATGCCATTACCCCAGTACAAAGTGAAATGGTTTGACAACAGCGGTGCGGATCGGGGTTTTGGGGCCCAAAGGTGGGCAGGTGAAAGAGCTCTGCACCACCCTTGCCGTTTTAAAGAACCCCAAAATGGTCAGTGGGGAACGATCCCTTGTCACATACCATTGTGGTGATTTAGTTATGGAACGATCGTTGGACCTTAAAACAAAGGTCCCCAGCGGGGGAGGAGACGGAAACAGATGCGGAAACGGAGCCTTTTCCCCGTTGAACCCAAAAAAGCCCGACATTTTCTAAATTTTTAGGTTTCATTAGGCGTGGTTCGGGGTCCGGGCAATGCAAGGCAGGCAACTTCAGGGGCATCATCTCAGGCAATCAGGGCGTTTTGAAGCTTGCCAAGGAAGGGGGGAGGAGGAGGGGAGGAGGTATTCTAGACACCGAGTTACCGAGCCCTCCCTTGGGAAAGAGGTTGGCCGAATTTGGGCGGAGGAGGAAGATGAGGAAGTCTTTTGCTGTGCCCTCGACCAGGGGCTTGGGAAATAAAGGTCCCCTTCACTGAGTGCTTGGATGCCCCATTTCCCCAAACATGACCTCGCTTTAAGGGATCAAAATGAACAACATTACTGGGGCCACCCCCTGGATCCCGGAACAAAAAAAATTCAGCCTTTTCCTTCCCCCCACCCAAATAGAGAGTAAAATGGGAAATGGGACCCTGTGATTGTCAAATGGAGACATCTTTGGCGCTTCACGTTCCAAATGTCACGGGGGAAAAAAATCAGCGCGGGGCAGCTAGGTGCCCAAATAGCCGTAGTGGCAGCAGCCAACGACAGGGTGGAGAACCTTGGCAAATTTTTTTTACCACCCCACAAGGCCCCAATGCAGGGCAAACACCAGCAAAAGACAGAGACCCCGCTTTAAAATCATAGGCAGACTATTGGTTCAAACCGATGTTTTTTGCTTCGGACCCAATAGATTCTGGGTATCCAAAAAGGACAAATGGCCCGAGTCGTCGCCCGCCTAGAGTGTTGCCTGCCCGCAGCCAGGTCAATTTCGAGCGGGCCTTTACACAGTGGAGGAGTCATTTGACAAAGCATCCGGCTTTCCACAGTAAAGTGGACGTTTGACTTTTCATCAAGATGAATCAGGGATGGATCTCTGATGATGTTTTTGGCCCCAATCCAGGGGCACCCATTTGTTCCCGGGCTAAATTAAAATTTCCCCTTCAAATAGAATGGCCTCTGAAAATTTTTTTTAAAATGATCATTTCTTACTGCAATTTTTATTTTTTTTCCCAAAGTTCATTTTGGGTTTGCGTGAGGAGATGTAAAGATAGAAGGTTTTTTGAAAACCCCCATTCCATTTACTACTTTTCTTTTGAAGTTTTTGCATTGTCATGGTTTTGAGGGCAATTGTGGAGATTTTAGCTATAATTAGGGCCTTTGGAAAAACATTGGGCTTCTAAGTGGCATTTCCCCTCACAATTTTTAATAGTGGCTGAGAAGTCATATTTATAATTTTTTGGGGTCATGTTGCGTGAGTACGCATAAAAAAAGGTCCTTTGGAACGAAATGTGGCTTCTAAGTGGGATTTCTCCCTCACCCCAATTTTTAACAGTGGGAGAAGTATTTTTATAATTTTTTGGGTCTGCTGCTTTGAAATGCGCAATAACAGTCTATTATAAAAAAAAATTTGTTTCTAACAGACATTTGTTCTTTACAATTTTCCAAAGTGGCTCAAGGGTATGCTTTTAATTTTGCGGGGCATTTTGCTTTGAAATGCAGCTATACTACAGGTCCTATTAAAAAAAAAATGTTGTTTCTAACAGACATTTGTTCCTCACAATTGTCCAAAGTGGCTCAAGGGTGATGGTGCTGTCAGAAACAGGAATAGATAGGACACTATTAATGGACACATATTGCAAAATGACTTCTTTTTGCAAGATCGTTAACAGAGCTATCAATCCCTGTATTGAGGCAACCCATTTAATATTAAAAAAGAGAAACAAAGACATGGTGGGATTCCATCCTATTTTAAAAATGTGTTTTCTAGAATTAAACTACTAAAAAATTTGCATGTACAAAATAGCTGGTAAAAAATTCTCTTGAATTGTACAAGGGAGGTAAGGAAGACTTGACCAGATGTAGGTTATTCAGAGGAATGGGATATGGGAGCACGGACAGAGAACAAAGAACAGAGACAAATTTCCTCCAGCACGTTGAGTAAAATGAGAAAAAGAATGCCAAGAAAAAGGGCACCTGGGTGGAACAGGAGCGTTAACCACCAGTATTTCCAAGTGAAGCTCAATTGGTCCACACTCATACGGAGGGGCAAGCGCTACCTAGGAAAGGGACAGTATATGTACAGTGAAACTAAAATGGTGGTTGAAAGACTCCTTTTTCCGGCACTTTTTAATCTGGGGTCATGCAGGTTTGGGGCTCATGCTGTGGCCCAGGACAGGGATAGTCAATGTCCAGGGAAACTAAAATGGTGGTTGAAAGACTCCTTTTTCCGGAACTTTTTAATCTGTGGGTCATGCAGGTTTGGGGCTCATGCTGTGGCCCAGGACAGGGATAGTCAATGTCCAGTTCTACTAAAATGGTGGTTGAAAGATTCCTTTTTCCGGCACTTTTTAAATGTGGGGTCATGCAGGTTTGGGGCTCATGCTGTGGCCCAGGACAGGGACAGTCTATGTCCAGGGAAAATAAAAAATGGTGGTTGAAAACTCCTTTTCCGGCATTTTTTAATTGGGTCATCGGGTTTGGGGGTCCTGCTGGGGCCCAGGACAGGATAGTAAATGCCCGGAAAAAAAAGGGTGGTTAAAAGACCCCTTTTTTCCCGGGCACTTTTAAATGGGGGGGTTTCAGCAGGTTGGGGTCATGCTGTGGCCCAGGACGGGTTATCAATGTTCAGTGAAACAAAATGGGGGTTTAAAAGACCCCTTTTTTCGGCACTTTTTAATCTGGGGTCATAAAGGGTTTGGGGTTTGCTGTGCCCAGGAAGGGATAGTCAATGCCCAGGAAACAAAAAATGGGGGTTAAAAAGACCCCTTTTTTCCGGCACTTTTTAATCGGGGGTCTGCAGGTTTGGGTCATGCTGTGGCCCGGAAGGGTTATCAATTCCAGTGAAAAAAAAATGGGGGTTTTGAAAGATCCTTTTTGGCACTTTTTAATCGGGGGGTCATGCAGGTTTGGGAAAAAATCAAAATGTTGTATGCTCACCTGTATCTCAGACGTCTGCATGGAGTCAGGGTTCTTGGTTCCCAGTCCATGTGGAAAGTCTTTTAAATGAAGAATGAAACCATTTTCCAAACTGCTTAGGGAGTTCCAGGCAAAGGAGGAAACCCGTCTTCTTTAAAAATATACCCTTCTTATTTAAAATGCATTTAAAACTCCTTGAGGAATAGGGAACGAGGTAGATAAATGCAAAATAACAGACAGCATGTAGTCGGGGTTCTGCCCGGCTAGATGAACCGACCGTTTGGAGTAGCGTCCCCCTTACTCTGGTTACTAGATACGCTTGATCATGACCGGAAATCCCCTTTAAAATTATCGGAAAAGCCCGGTCATGTGAAAAAAATGATACATTTGTAAAAAACATTAAAAAGAAAACAAAAAACTAACTAATAAAAACAAATGATATATCTAATAAAACCCATGCATCACGTACAAGCAATATAAAGGGAATATACCTGCCTACAGCAAAAAAGGGCAGAGGGAAAATAAATAAGGTAAGTTATATCTTGTCTGACATTAAGACCCAGAGGAGCCCTGGTGGATAAATGAAAAATCCCCGGCCTCCTGGATAAAAGCTTTTTAAAAAGACCCCCCCCCTATGGGGGTATGATTTTTTTTCAATGCCACAGACGGGGTTTCCCCGGACACCCCCGGCATGTTTGGGCGAAGTGCGTGAGACGCCGGGTTTTAAAGGGTAACAGGGGGGCGGGATCCGAAAAATGTCGTTAATTCCCCCCAAAGCGGCCAGTGGGCATCCTAGTACTGGGGCGCAGTCAGTCAGGGGGGGGTAATACGCTGGGAGAGGTGGAGCCTAGGCTGGGGGCTCACAGAGGTGTATTTCCCCGGCTTTGTAAACTTTCTTGATTTTAAAATTCAGAAAAACAGTGGCGACGTGTTTTTACAATATCGAAAATTTGTTTTTTTGTCTGCGTATGTTTTAAAAGGGTTATAGTGTTCCATTATTTCTATTGATCTTTTATTTTGACATTTCAACAAACCCTCCCTGCCCAAAAAGATTCCCCCCTCCCTAACGCTTTCGCTAAATCTTTTTGCCATGCCGCGCTGTCCAATTTCATACTTTTTGATTTTAATGCCCTCAATTTTTAAACTCGAGCAGTTTTTTTTTAAATCGAACAACTCTCGAGGGGTTTACCCCCAAAAGTCTGGGATGGCATGAGGAGGTTTTGCGGAGGAAACTGCGTGAAGTTTTTTTTAAAAAAAAGGAAAAAATTCTTCTTTTTATTTTTTTTGCCTACCAGGGTGATGTCTAATATTTAAAATTTTGACTCTCTGGTAATTTACGTAATTTAAGATTCTTTTTGTTACTATTAAGGAAATCAATAAATTGGGGGATTATTCGAGGGACCCCTATAAATACGGGTCGTCGATATATCGACAATACCAGTAAAATTGCTTTAAATTTTTCATCACCTAAACAGAAACATGCCCTCAAAAGATGACATATATTGTTTGCTGCGGGGGGGGAAAAAAACGTGCCCCCATCGGGGGCACCGCATACCTTGGGGAAAAAAACTCCCTCGAATGAAAAAAAATGGTGGTGGAGTAAAAAATCGACTCCCATTAAAAAAATTCCTGTTTGTGTCCCGAAATTCATAAATTTACTAAAAAAATCACGCGCACTGTAAAAAGCTTTATCGAGGGATACTAGGGTAAAGCCCACAACATAAATGTGGCCATATAGCCCCATTCGGCCACACTGGTTCTCCATCACCCCAACCCAATTTGTTTCGTACCCCCGGAGAAAACCCGGGTATCTGCAAAACCAATGGTTGGAGTGTGTGTCGCCCCATCGTCCCAGATTTCGGTAATAAAACCGATCCTAAAGGAGGGGCCCGGAAGGCGGTAAAAGCCCCCCTTTATGAATTTTAGGTAGAGCTGGTAGATTGGGTGAGGGATTTCGGGCACCGGGTTTTCGGCCAATAAGGGGTAAAACCCCCCATAAAAAACCCCTGTTTCAAGAGTTATTTAGAGCATCCTTAAATTCCAAATTGGGGTTTTTTGTTTAATTGTGGTTTGTACTGGAGTGGCTGAATATCCCCTGTTCACAAATCTTATACGCGTATCCAGGATACAAGGGCCCCCCCCCTTGCCCGCATTGCACAAAATTTATTTCCCCTATTATTTCTTAAATCTTGAAAGGCTCTACTCTCTCCTCATTTAAATTATTGTATCTGAGGAATTAAAATTGTCCTTTCTTTTTTTAATTTCACTGATCCTCTTAAATTAATCCTGAAAGAGTTTAGGTATAAAACCGGGGACGAAAAGGAAAAAAAATTAGATTTTTATAAAAAAATCTACATCATGCCCTCATAGTAAAAAAACCTTTCCCTTTTCAGTTCCGTAATGAAAAAACCCCCCAAAAAAGTTCCTGAAAAGTTGGAATAATTGACTCCTTTGATTAATAGTGCCGTTATGTCCATTTGGATCTTGCACTTGCACTTCATTGGAATTTATTTTAAAAAAAATGATTAGACACGTCACATTCCTTCAAAAGGGTTCACATCGAGAAGGGTTTCAAAAATATCAAAGTCTATGAGGCAATATCCTGTTTTTGGGAAAAAGAGAAAGCTGTTGGGGTGGACAAATTTCAAAAAGAGGATTGCCCACCGGGGATTCATTTTCTTGGTTTCCCGCAATTCCCATGGTCCGCCCCCATTTTTTTTCCGGTTTCCTCCCGTCCGCCGTATGCTTTTTTTTTTGAGCTCTCTTTTTACGGCTCCTCTGTTGCCCTTGTCCTGGAAATTTGGGGTAATCCCCTCGAGGTATTCACCTCTGTTTTTCATTTATTTGGTTGGTACCAATTGGCTATATCTGATAAACCCCCCTTGAAATTTAGCGAAATCTTTGTAAGGGAAACCCATATCAAAAAAAACTCACGCCTCTGCGACCCCCCGCCATTGCGTTCCGGGGGGGTTGTTCGGAGAATAGAGCGAGGTTTTGGTCCCTTCCAGGTGTATACCTGATTGGGAAATTTGGGTCGTTCAAGTCACGTTTGAATTGGCTTTGCTTGACAAAAGTTAACTGTTTCAGTTTTCAATTTAATCCAATCTTTCCCAAGCTGGTGTAGTATAATTCTTTCTTTAAATCTAGAAATTTCATCTTAGCAGAAAAGCAATTTGTGTTTTAATGTAGAAGGCTTCTTGTTCTGTTCACTATTAATGCCATTAATTTCAAAGGGAGCATTTGCTCAATTAATTATTCCAATCTAGGTTGGAAATCATCAGAAAAAATGGTAGTAGGTGCTTTTTTAGACATAACCCCGTGGTATCATGCCTGCATTAATGTAGTATTCAACATGGTGAAGTCCTTTCCCTTTTTGTTTTAATTTCTATTTGCATAAGGGTTTTTCCAGAGACCTGAAGCTGTGTTAAATTTTTTCCGGCTCCGTCACAAGGTTGTATGTCAGCGTTGATACAATTTCCGCAAAAAACCTCTCTTAAACTCGCATTATTCCTCATTGTAATATCCGCGCTCGCTCCAGCCTATCAAAAAGTCCCAGTGTATTTAAGTTTTATATCAAATAAACAGGTGTAGATATATGCCAACAGGGAGCACGATACACGGGAAGAGGTGCAAGCACAAATCGAAATTGTTGTATCAGCTCACCTGTGTCTCAGACGTCTGCAGTGGAGTCACGGTTCTTGGATTCCCAGTCCATGTGGCAAGTCTGTTAAATAGAAGAATGTAACCAGCTTCCAAACTGCTCTGAGGGGAGCTATACCAGGCAAAGGAGGAAATCCGTCTTCTTTAAAAATATATCCTTCTTTATTTCAAATGCATTTAAAACTCCATATGAGGAATACGAGAACGAGGTAGATAATATGCAATAATAACAGACAGCATGTAGTCATGGGTTCCGACTGAGCTAGATGAACCGACGCGTTTCGGGAGTAGCGTCTCCCTTACTCATGGTTGCTAGATACTGCTCTGATTGTGACCGGAAATCACCGTGTTATATATCGGAAAAGACCGGTCATGTGACAAAATGCATACATTTCTTATAAAACATTAAACATGTAACATATGAACTAACTAATAAAAACAAATGATACATACTAATAAGAACCCATGCATCACGTACAAGCAATATAAAGGGAATATACGCTGACCTACAGCAACAAGAAGGCAGTTGGAAATCAATAATGGTAAGTTATATCTTGTCTGACATTAAGACCCAGAGGAGACCTGGTGGATAAATGAAAAATCCACCAGGCCTCCCTGGATAGAAGCTTCTTACAAAGATCCCCGCCCCTAAGAGGGCGTATGACTTTTTCAATGCCACAGACTGTGAGTTCCGAGACATCCCCGGCATGTATCTCGGCGAAGTGACGTTAGACAGCCGAGGATTTAAAGGTAACAGGGCGACGGGCATCCGATAAATGTCGTCTAATTCTCACCTTAAGCGGACCAGTAGTGCATCCTATGTACTGAAGGCGGCATGTCGTGCACCCAATCAATATACATATTTCGTGTTACAATTATATAGCTTTTGATGGAATTCTTCCATTGCTATAAGATGTAATTGTTGGTGCGTGAACATGCCGGCATACGTACAATAGAATGCCGACTTATGAAATCGCTTAAATCTATCCACATATTAGATCGTATTCAGGGGTAACTCGCTCGGAGAGAGGATGGAGCCTAAGCTCGGAGCTTCGAGGGTGACTCACTGCTTTGTAAAACATTCTTGATTTCTGAATTCACGAATAACAGTGGCAGACGTGTTTTTACAATATCGACAATTTGTCTATATTGTCTGCTGTATCGTGTGCTAAATGTGATAGTGTTACCCTTAGTTCGATTGTATCTTTTAGTTTGACATTTCAACAAATCCTCCCTGTCCAAAGATTCCACCCTCTCTAACGCTTTCGCTAATATCTTTTTGCCATAGCCGCGCTGTCTCAATTTCATACATGTTTGATTCTTAATGTCCTCAAATTTATTGAACTGCGAGCAGTTTCTTTTTAATCGACACAACTCTCCGAAGGGGATGTTATCCACCACATGTCTGGATGGAATGAGGAGGCTTGCAGGATGGAATCTGTTGTGAGTTTCTTTAAAAAAAGGCATAACTTCTATCTTATTATCTTTTTTGCCTACCAGGGTGATGTCTAGATAATCAATTTGACTCTCATGGTAATTATACGTGAATTTAAGATTCTTGTTGTTACTATTAAGGTAATCAATGAATTGTGCGATCATATTCGACGGACCCTGCCATATAAATAGCAGGTCGTCGATATATCGACAATACCAGTAAATATATGCTTTAAATCTTTCATCACCTGCAAACAGAAACATGTCCTCAAAAGATGACATATATATGTTTGCTAGCGAGGGGGAAAAACGTGCCCCCATCGAGGCACCGCATACCTGTAGGAAAAACTCACCATCGAATGAAAAATAATTGTGGTGGAGTAAAAAATTAACAGCCATTAAAATGAATTCCTGTTTGTGTACCGAATATTCACTGAATTTACTCAAAAAATCACGCAGCACTGTCAAAGCTTTATCATGAGGGATACTAGGGTAAAGACCCACAACGTCACATGTGAGCCATATAGCCCCATTCGGCCACACTAGGTTCTCCATCATCCCAACCAATTGTTTCGTATCCCGGAGATAACCGGGTATCTGCAAAACCAATGGTTGGAGCTGTGTGTCGACCCATCGTCCCAGATTCTCGGTAAGTGAACCGATACCTGAGACGATGGGCCGGAAGGCAGGTAGAAAGCCCTCCTTATGAATTTTAGGTAGAGCATGGTAGATTGGGATGATGGGATTCTCTGGCACCATGCGTTCGGCCAATAGAGGGGTAAGAACCCCCATAGAAACCCCTGATTTCAAGAGCTTTGTTAGAGCATCCTTAAATTCCAAAGTTGGGTTTCTGTTTAATTGTGAGTATGTACTGGAGTGGCGTAGAATATCCCTGTTCACTAATCTATATAGCGCTGTATCCAGGACTACAACGGCCCCTCCCTTGTCCGCATTGCACACAATTATTTCCCTATTATTTCTTAAATCTTGTAAGGCTCTACTCTCTCCCTCAGTCAAATTATTGTATCTCGAGGAATTCAAATTGTCACATTCATTTTTTAATTTCACTAGATCCTCTTCAATTAAATCCTGAAAGAGTTCTAGAGTAGTCAACCGGGACTGCAAAGGATAAAAATTAGGATTTTTTATAAAAAAATCTACATCATCGTCCTCAGTAGTAATAAACCCTTCACTTTGCAGTTCGCGTAATGAGGAAATCCCACACAGTTCCTGAAAAGTTGGAATAATTGACTCCTTTGATATAATAGTGCCGTTATGTCCACTTGGATCTTGCACTTGCACTTCATTGGAATTTATTTTCAAAAAATGATTAGACACAGTCACATTCCTTGCAAAACGGTTCACATCGAGAAGGGTTTCAAAAATATCAAAGTCATATGTAGGACAATATCCCATGCCTTTGGACAATAGAGAAAGCTGTTGGGTGGACAATATTTGGCTAGAGAGATTGACCACCGGGGAGTTCAGTTCTTGAGATTCCGCAATTGCCATGGTCCGACTCCATTTCTTCCGATGTTTCCTCCCCGTCCGCCGTATGCGTTTTTTTGAGCTCTCGTTTTACGGCCTCCTCTGTTGCCCCTTCGTCCTGGAAATTCGGTAAGCTCCCCTCGAGGTATATCACCTCTGTTATCATTTACTTGGTTAGTACCAATTGAGCTATCATCTGATAAATCCTCTGAAATATTAGCAGAAGATCTATCTGTAATGGAATCCATATCAGAAAAACTCACGCTCCTCTGCGATCTCCGCCTGTTGCGATATCCTTGGTTGTTACGGAGAATAGAGCGAGGTTGATGGTCCTGCTTCCAGGTGTATACCTGATTAGAGGAATAGTCGTTCAAGTCTCGTTTGAATTTGCTTTGCTTGACAGAAGTTATACTGTCTTCCAGTTTTTTCACATTTAACTCCAATCTTTCCCAAGCCTGCGTGTAATATAATTCATCTTTGAATCTAGCAATTTCATTCTTAGCGGCAGCAATTTGTGGTTTTAATATAGCAAGGCTTTCTTGTTCCTGTTCCACTATTAATGCCATTAATTCAAAGGAGCATTTGCTCAATATATTATTCCATCTAGTTTGGAAATCATCAGAAAAAATGGTGGTAGGTGCTTTCTTTATACGCAACCCCCGTGGTATCATCGCCTTACTAATGTAGGTATTCAACATGGTGAAGTCCCACCATGTTTTAATTTCCTTTTGCATAAGGTTTTCCAGAGACCTGAAGGCCTGTTTTAGATTTTCTTCCGGCTCCGTAACCACAGGTGTAGTGTCAGCGTTGATAATTTCCGCAACCCTCCTCATTCTATGCATATATTCCTCATTGTCAATATCCGGGCTCGCTCCAGCCATATTCAAAAAGTCCCAATGTATTTAAGTTTTATATCAAATAAACAGGTGTAGATATATACCAACAGGGAGCACGATACACGGGAAGAGGTGCAAGCACAAATCGAAATTGTTGTATCAGCTCACCTGTGTCTCAGACGTCTGCAGTGGAGTCACGGTTCTTGGATTCCCAGTCCATGTGGCAAGTCTGTTAAATAGAAGAATGTAACCAGCTTCCAAACTGCTCTGAGGGGAGCTATACCAGGCAAAGGAGGAAATCCGTCTTCTTTGAAAATATATCCTTCTTTATTTCAAATGCATTTAAAACTCCATATGAGGAATACGAGAACGAGGTAGATAATATGCAATAATAACAGACAGCATGTAGTCATGGGTTCCGACTGAGCTAGATGAACCGACGCGTTTCGGGAGTAGCGTCTCCCTTACTCATGGTTGCTAGATACTGCTTGATCATGACCGGAAATCACCGTGTTATATATTGGAAAAGACCGGTCATGTGACAAAATGCATACATTTCTTATAAAACATTAAACATATAACATATAAACTAACTAATAAAAACAAATGATATATACTGATGAAAACCCATGCATCACGTACAAGCAATATAAAGGGAATATACACTGACCTACAGCAACAAGAAGGCAGATGGAAATCAATAATGGTAAGTTATATCTTGTCTGACATTAAGACCCAGAGGAGACCTGGTGGATAAATGAAAAATCCACCAGGCCTCCCTGGCTACCAGCTTCGTACAAAGAACCCCGCCCCGTACTGGGCGTATGACTTTTTCAATGCCACAGACTGTGAGTTCCGAGACATCCCCGGCATGTATCTCGGCGAAGTGACGTTAGACAGCCGAGGATTTAAAGGTAACAGGGCGGCGGGCATCCGATAAATGTCGTCTAATTCTCACCTTAAGCGGACCAGTAGTGCATCCTACGTACTGAAGGCGGCATGTCGTGCACCCAATCAAATATATATAACATATTTCGTGTTACAATTAATATAGCTTTTGATGGAATATCTTTTCCCATTGCTATAAGATATAAATTGATTGGTGCGCTGAACATGCCGGCATACAGTACAAATAGAATGCCCGCACTTATGAAATCCCTTAATATCTATCCACATATTAGATCGTGATTCAATGGGGGGTAATACGCTCGGAGAGAGGATGGAGCCTAGGCTCGGGGCTCTACGAGAGGTGTATCTCACCTGGCTTTGAAAAACATTCTTGATTTCTGAATTCACGAATAACAGTGGCAGACGTGTTTTTACAATATCGACAATTTGTCTGTATTGTCTGCTGTATCGTGTGCTAAAGGTGATAGTGCTTTAAATGCATTTGAAATAAAGAAGGATTTATTTTTAAAGAAGACGGATTTCCTCCTCATGCAGGTTTGGGGCTCATGCTGTGGCCGAGGACAGGGATAGTCAATGTCCAGTGAAACTAAAATGGTGGTTGAAAGACTCCTTTTTCCGGCACTTTTTAAATGTGGGGGTCATGCAGGTTTGGGGCTCATGCTGCGTCCAGGACAGGGATATTCAATGTCCAGTTCAAGTAAAATGATGGTTCAAATAATACTGCCATCTGGCACTATTTAATTAGTGGGTCATGCAGGTTTAAGGGTCAACCTGTGGTACAAGACAGGGCTAGTGACAGATCTGTGATTTTTTTTCTGTGGCTTTTATAACCTAAGTGTGTTGCCTAAGATGTAGCATGTATCCATTTGACTGTTGTGGATTTTAATTCCAGCTTCTCCAGCCCTGTTTGGGTGTAAGAATGAAGGTGTTGTTGCTCTCCCATAGACTTTAATGGTCATCGATCATAATCTACTATCGACCATCGACGAGCGTGTCGATGATGGTCGGCGATCGACCCTCGACCGATGTCGATGGCCAACGTAATCGCTCAAAACTAGTGGTGACTCCAAGAAACCGTCTTTTTCACCACCAAAAATTACAATTTTCCTGTACCATTATTCACAAGCGAAGGTTAATTACAATTTTTATCTTTTTGTGTATCGTAGAAAACACGCAATTGTAACACGTCACCAAGCTAGTAGTTTTTGGCTGCTCAATTCTTTTGCTAAATTTACATCAAGGGGTTAATTAAGCGTTGTTCTGTTGCTGTGGTGACTCCAAGAAACCGTCTTTTTCACCGCCCAAAATTTCAATTTTTCCGTATCATAATTCACAAGCGAAGGTTAATTACAATTTTTTCTCTTGTTGTGTAGCGTAGAAAATGCTACAAAGCTCGTAGTTTGTGGTTGCTCAATTGTTTGGCGCAATTTACATCCAGGGGTTAATTAAGCGTTGTTCTGCAGTTGTACTCAGTAAAAGAAACTTTGTTTTTCACAGCCACAGAAGAAATTCTGTAGCATAATTCATATCCGAAGGTTAATTAAGCCTGTTTGTGCTTTTATATTCAGTAAATACAGAGTTTTTAAACGGCACATAAAAAGTCAATTTTTCCGCCCATTTGTGGAGCGCAATTTTATATCCAAGGGTAACCCAAGCTTCTTAGTGGGTTCATTTGGAGTCAAATTACAGGGTGTGTATTTATCATATAAGATATCTTCATCAAACAGTTGTCTGTACATTTAGAACAAACAGTATGTCAGACAGAGAGGTGGCAGGCTCTTCACCTGCGAGTGGCAAAGGCACAAAACAATCCAGGCCCAGGTCGCAGCACAGAAAGGGGACGTCTCAGCAGGGGTCACTCGGTGAGGCCAAACTGCCGATGTCATTTTAGCGGGGCCCTGTGTTGTTCAGCAAACCCAATGGTTCTTTATTGGTTGACTAGGTCATCCACTTCCTCCCAGGGTGGACATCTGAAAACCCCAGCCAAGAGTCGGTGGGAAACGTCAGACACAACCCCTTTGTTGCATGGCCCTCACCTGTCCTCAAAGCCGCCACTGTCCCATCTGGTTCCTCAGCCAGAGATCTACTATTGTGTCTGGGCTCAGCGCCACTATATAGCGAGGATTGAACAAATTGAGGAGGGCCTGTAAGCAGCTACTTGGCAGGTAAGAAAAGGGGCAATAGTCCCCTGCTTCTTGCGGTAGGCGGCAAAGTATAGATGTTGAGAGTGGCAATGGGAGGTCATGTTGTGAAGGGGGTCAGCCTTGCATACCAAGACGGTGATTAGGACAGCAGTGACGATGAAACGAAAGGACGAAAGTTTCTACATAACATAGAAAGGGATTCTTTACTGTAAGAGCAGTGAGGACTATGAATTCTCTGCCAGAGTGGACTGGTCATGGTGATTCAAATAACCGAGTTAAAAAAAGGGTTTGGATGACATTTCTGGTGCGAATAATATAACAAGTATAGTGACTGGATTCAGGAGAGAGGGTCATTGATCCAGGGATTTTTCTGATTGCAGATTGGAGTCAGAAGGAATTTTTTCCCTAAATGAGGACAATTGGCTTTCTAACCCATTGGGGGGTTTTTGCCTTCCTTCTGGATCAACACCATTAGCACAACAGCTGACTGAGTTGGACGACTTGTCTTTTTTTAGCCTTACAAACTATGAAAACTATGAAACACAAATGTGATGATGTAGCAAAAACCGCACTTGGGAGCGGGTGAGCAAGGGCGGACTTCATCATTGTTCAGGAGATGAGGGCGTCAGCTTGCGCGTCAGGCAGCGGGCAGCCCAGCAAGTGGTCGTTGGCCGTGAGTCAGCAGGGATAGCAGCAGTGTGTGGTAGGAGCCAAAACCCGCTTCACAAGGTCCAAGAAAGTAGCGGCACAGGCGGCTGCAGGAGCACTAGGCAGCAGGCAGGCAGTAGTCACTCAGTTGCAGAGCGTTGGCAGAGGGTAAAATCCGATTACTCGGCCGGTTTGTGCAGTTCTTTGCTACAGACCCCGGAGGAGCCGTATATGGGTATATGTAGAATCTGTGGGCAGAAAGTGAAAGCGGGCCAGGGAGCTAACGTTGGCAACCACGGCCCTGCATCAATACATGCAGATGTCTCAATCCCGGTGGCCTGGGAGAAACGTGGCTAAGATGCGGTGGTCCATCCTGCCGCCGCAGGAACAGCAACAGCAGCGCCCAGTGGCAAACATGCCATTGCAGCTAGTGTTGAGCGATTACGTTGACCATCGACATCGGTCGATGTGTAGGTTAGTCGGTCCTTCATCGACAGATAGTCGATAGTGACGTGGTCGATTCATGAGCGATGACCATTAAAGTTAATGGGAGAGCAAAACACCCTTCATTATTACACCCAAACAGGCCTGGAGAAGGGGGAATTAACATCACAACAAGTTCAAATGGTTACGTGCTACATCTTAGGCAACACACTTTGGTTATTAAAAAGCACAGAAAAAAAAAATCACACACCCATTCATATCCCTTTCTGTTTACCACCATGACCCTTAAACCTGCATCACCACAATTAAAAAGTGCAAGAAGGCAAGTATGATTTGAACCATCATCCTTACTTGATGGACATTGAATATCCCTGTCCATGCGAACGCATGAGCCCAAACCTGCATGACCCCAGATTTAAAAGTGCCGGAAAAAGGGAGTCTTTCCACCACCATTTTAGTTGAACTGGACATTGACTATAAATGCCTGGGCCCACGCATGAGCCCCAAACTGCATGACCCCCAGATAAAAAAGTGCCAGAAAAAGGAGTCTTTCAACCACCATTTTAGTTTCAATGGACATTGACTATACCTGTCTGGGCCACAGGCATGAGCCCCAAACCTGCATGACACCTGATTAATATGTGCGGAAAAAGCAGTCTTTCAACCACATTTTAGTCTGAATGGAATTGCTATAATCTGTCTGTACCGCAGAATGACCATAAACCTGTTCCTGACCCACAGATTAAAAAGTGCCGGAAAAAGGAAGATCTTTCAACACCATTTTAGTTGAACTGGGACATTGGACTATATCTGTCCTGTACCGCAGAATGGCCATTAATCCTGTCTGACCCACAGATTAAATCAAAAGTGCCGGGAAAAGGTGGTCTTGAACACCATTTTAGCTGAACTGGACATTAACTATATCTGTCCTTGTACCGCAGAATTGACCATTAAACTGTGCTTCTGACCACAAATTAAAAAGTGCCGGAAATAGGAGTCTTTCCACCACCATTTTAGTTTCACTTGACATTACTGTCCCTGTCCTGGGTAGCGCTTGCCCCTCCGTATGAGTGTGCGGAACCAATTGAGCTTTCAATTGGAATACTTTTTTGGTGGTTACGCTCCTGTTCCACCCAGGTGCCCATTTTCTTGGCCATTTTTTTTTCTTATTTTACTCAAACGTGCTGAGGAGGAAATTGTCTCTGTACTTTTGTTCTCTGTCCGTGACTCCATACTCCATGTCCTCTGAATAACCTACATATGGTCAAGTTTTCAAGTTACCTTCCCTGTGTACCAATTCAGAGGAATTTTTTTACCAGCTATTTTGTAAATGCAAGTTTTTTTAGTAGTTTAATTCTAGAAAACACATTTTTAAAATAGGGTGGAATGCCCACAAAGTACTTTGTTTCTCTTTTTTAATTGTATTTATAGGGTTGTTCAATACAGGGTTGATTGCTATGTTAAAGATCTTGCAAAACCAAGTCATTTTGCAATACGTGTCCATTAACGTGTCATACCTATTCCTGTTTCTGACAGCACCCATCACCCTTGACGCCACTCTTGACAATTGTGAAGAAACCAGAGTGTACTGTTAGAACAACATTTTTTTTTATAATAGGACCTGTAGGATAGCCTGCATTTCAAAGCAAAATGCCCCCAAAAAATTCCAAAGCATGACCCTTGAGCCACTTTGGACATTGTGTAAGATACAAATGTCTGTTTAGAAACAACATTTTTTTTATAATAGGACTGTAGTATTGATGCATGCATTTCAAAGCAAAAATGCCCCCGCAATAATTCATGCACTGACCTTGAAGCCACTTTGGACAATTGTGAAGAACATTGTATGTTAGAAAACAACATTTTTTTATATAATAAGACCTGTAGATATTGCTGCTATTTCAAATGCAGCTGACCAAAAAACAAAAAATTATAAAAATGACCCTTTTTTTTCTCAGCACTGTTAAAAATTGTGAGGGAGTTATGCCACTTAGAAGCTCACATTTCTGATCCAAAGGACCATGATTATTGCATAATGTCACAGCTCATGACCCACAAAAAAATATAAATATGACTTCTCAAGCCACTATTAAAAAATTGTGAGGGAGAAAATGCTCACTTAAAGCACATTTTCTGTTCCAAAGACCATGATTATTGCTGTATCTCACAGACTACATGACCCAAAAATTTAAATGAATCTCAGCCACTCATTAATAATTGTGAGGGAGAAATGCACTTAAAAGCCACATTTCTGTTCCAAAGGACCATTAATGTATAGCTGTATCTCACAGCAACATGACCCTCAAAAACACATTGATAACTGCCGGAAAAACTTCTAAGTAAAGTGAGTAAATGGAAATACGGTGTTGTCATGAAAACCTGCTGTCTTTTACAGTCTCCTCACAGCAAAAACAGCCAAAATGAACTGTTGGGAAAAGAGATAAAAATTGCAGTAAGAAATTATCATTTAAAAAAAAAGTTTTCAAGAGGTGCATTTATGTTTGAATAGGACATGTGAAGTGACTGGCATACTAATCGGTGACCTCGGCAATTGGGGCCACAACATCATCTGAGATCAATGCATGATTCATCTTGATGAAAGTCAAACGATCACATTATCTGTGGAAAGCCGGATGCCTTTGTCTGTAATGAATCCTCAACTGTGCTGAAGGTGTATGCCCGCTCAGTATGACGTGGCTGTTGGGCTGGACATCACCTCTGTGCCGTTGGCGCAGCGAGTCGGGCCATAATCATTTTGGGAATACCAGCGTATATTGGGTCCCGGAAAAACATCCCAAAAACATCGGTGTTGAGCGCAGATAGTCGTGACCATGATCTTAAGCTGTCTCTGTTGCTGGATGTGTGCCCTGCATTGCATGCGCGCTGAGGTCGTAATAAAGATTGCAGAGGTCCACCCATTAGGCTTCTGCCACATTGCCTGCTGCTGCTGCTGCAGCTACGAATCACTTGGCACTCTACTGCTGTCAAGTCGCTGATGATGTTTTCCACTGTGACACTTTGGGGAACGTGAAGGCAGACGCAACAAGATGTCTTCAGGTTGATCAATCTGCAAGAGTCTCCATTCCTGCATTTTTACTTCTCTTATTTGGGCGGGTGGAAGGAAAGTGCTGAGGTTTTGTTTTGTACGGGGATCCAGGAGGGGTGGCCACCCAGTAACTGTTGTTCCATTTTGATGGCCTTAATGCGGAGGATCATGTAGGAGGAAATGGAGATCAAAGCATCTGTGAGAGATTGGGCCTTGATTTCCAAGCCTATGGGTTCGGAGGGGCACTAGCAAACTGATCTTCCTTATCTTCCTTCCTCGCCTCAAATCGCGCCAACCTCTTTCCAGCAGGGTGGTAGAGTAACGTCGGTGTCTAGGGAATACCTCCTCCTCCTCCTCCTCCTCCTCCTCCGCTGCCTCGGGCACAGCTTCAAACCAGCCCTGACTTGCCTGGATGATGCACCCTGAGAGCTGGATGTCGACCCACCTTGCACTAGCTCTGGACCCCGAACAATGCCTAATGAGACGATGAATTGTGAAAACTGTCGGGCCTTGTGGATTTGACGGAGAGTGAAAGGCTCCGTGAATCCGCATCTGTGTCCGTCTCCTCCTCCGTCGCTGGGCGGGACCTGTTGTTTCAGAGATGTCCAACGATCGTTACAGAACTAAGATCACCACAATGCTCATGCTGACAAGGGGGCATTGTACGCTACTGACCATTTTG
Source organism: Phyllomedusa bahiana (assembly GCA_025379985.1). Taxonomy (NCBI): domain Eukaryota; kingdom Metazoa; phylum Chordata; class Amphibia; order Anura; family Hylidae; genus Phyllomedusa; species Phyllomedusa bahiana. Next base: position 37,513 of record JAODAL010011766.1, read on the forward strand.
GTGGATTCTTCAAAAATGGCAAGGTAGTGCAGAGCTCTTTCACTTGCCTCCCACTTCCGGTGGACTCATACACCCGGGTCGCACAGCTGACTTGTCAGGCCATGTGTCACTTCGTTTACTGCGTAATGGCACTGCGCTGCTGCCACAATCGCTGAGACATGTGGATGGTCCGGAAAAAAAAAAATAATAGTTCAAGCGTGTTGCCACGTCAACAATGAGACGGTTGACTGGGAGGCCGAGTGACGCTTGCAACGCAGAGCCACAGGCGGACGAAAGCAAGGGTGCGAACGCGGATAGTGACGAACTTAGACCTTGGAGCCTTCCTCAGTAGGCAGTCCAGACCCGGGTGGTAGCTCTTTAGGAAATTTCTGGATTGACAAGGTTTCAGGACATGTGGCCAGGCAAGGGATGTGCTCCAAGTCTACCGATCTCATGGGCGGCCAGCAGATTCGCCCCAGTTATAGCACACCACCTTGCTGGCACACAGGCTTTGCACCAGCCCAGCGCTCGGTCTCGTTGCGGAGAGCCGTTCCACAGATCCTGACCTGTGTGGGACGGTCTACAAGACAGATTAATTTCAAACACGGACTGGTTTCCTCTGGGCAACGGGATGCCACAGAGGGACCTTGCGGGGAAAGAAACCCCTGCACCATCCCTGCGGTTTTGAAGAGGAGGTGCGCCGAGCCTGAGAGCCACCATCACCCCAGAGACATCCCCCCAGCTCACCAGTGAGCTGTCACAGAGATTAGCGGCCTTGGCCGTCTTACAGTCACATGTGTCGGTGGTGAGATGGACTTTTCCGGTCACAGATGCAGACAAACGCGCTTGGAATGATAGATGACTCGTGGGCTGGCCAGGGCGAGGGCGGCTTTTTGCAAAGAAATGCTTGTCGCCATCTGTTATTTGGGGGCAGGCAAGGGCCATGACGTGGCGGAACCCATCTGTGGTCCACCAGACAGAAAGGCACATTTCCAAGGCCAAAGCCTGGGCAATGCCGACATTAAGGCTTTGGCTTTGGGATGGTTTGGGTTAAAGTGTATCTCTGCGCCAACAAACCCTGGAAGACAGAAGGCTGCTGGCTGCGTAGACTGGCCGCTGTACGGCGTGAGGTCGTCAAACTGGCGGGAAGTGATAGGGGTTAGGAAGGGGTCTCTGGTGGTGATGATGTACTCGGGCGATGGTGGAGTGCTGAAGCGGAGGCTGATCCTGATCATGACTTGTGAGACGATGGGCAGCTGAGGTAACGCTTGGTGGGTGCGGAGAGGAGGAGACAGAGGGTGTGTGACAGTGGTTGGAGGCCCGGCGTCGGTCTGGCCTTTTTGGCAAAGTGTTGCCTCCATTTCAAAATAACTCATGCATTCGTTGCATGTGACTTGACTGTTTGGTGGTGGTTTAACCACCTAAGGTTCTTGCCTCTACTTATGCGTTTACGGATAGGCGGCCTATGACATCGCCTGGGTGTGAATCAAGAGGCTTGGTCAAAGAAGGCCAGGTTGAGAGGATCTGGACCTTTTTGACGGCGGATAAGCGAGGAGCGGGGTTTGCGGCTGACCGTGGCTGGCGGATTCATACTCAGCGGTACTCTGCGACCGCCCTCTCCTTTTTGAGCGGAAACCGAACTGACAACTCACCCCATCGTCTTCTCCTCGTCAGGTGTTTGAAGCGCTCTGCAAGCCCAAATTCTGCTGATGAATAGGACACGTCTGGATCAGCAATGTCGTCATCATCATTCATCAACACAGGTGCGGGTGACTTGGTCGTTCCTGACTTTCTGCAATCCAGAGCTGAGGGCTACAAGCAAGAGGGACTGGCAGGCGTTGCCGAGCTGCCCGGGATTTCTTGCCCGGGGGGGGGGGTTGACCTGCTTCATTCTCCTCCTCTGATGGCATCAGTAATGGGACGTCAGAGCAGAGGAAAAATTTCCTCTTTGGCCTCGTGATCTTTTAACATTGCTTCTGACCCCACACCGCTTTTTTGTCATCAAAGAGGTCTTAAGAAAATGGATTATCTACAGTGGTGGGTACACGAGGTTGAACCTTTTGGGCTGACTCATGTTGGACGGAATGCTGGTAGATGCTTGATGACCGACATTTGTAGCAGTTGATGGGAGGACAAGGAGTAAGGGACTGCTGGATGCAGGTTGCATTAACCTGAAGGACAGATTGGCGTGCTGTTCGTTACTGGAGATTCACAGGGCCCTGATCCAGCGTGACAGGCCTGACGGTCTGCAAACTGACGATACGCTGCAGCGTGTTGTCGCCAGCACTGGAAAGGAAGCACCTTCTCTGGTCCTCTACCTCACTGTCCTACCTCCCTCTATGTCTCGCTACCACCTGCATTCGCTCCATGATCAGAAATATAAAAATTTGAGAAGGTATGGAAGAGTTTGGAAAGTTCTCTTTATTAAAAAGAAGGCAAATCACAGCTATTCTCAAAATCCCTCATAATCAAAACAAAATTGCTGGATTAAAATCTCAACTGCAAAAGTAGATTCTATCACAAAGTGGCCTGCGCAAGGTGAAAAAACATATTCATGAAATGTTTTCGGAATAATACAAGGTATTTTTTTTGACACCTATCAATTCACCTGTTGTGGATATAAAAATTGTGTATTCAAATTTAACTGCAAAGTAAGATCTATCAACAAGCTGGCTGCACCAAAGTGAAAAAACACGTATCTGAAATATATTCGATAATAAAAGGTATTTTTGGCACCTATCAATTCACTGTGGTGTCTACAAATTGTGGATTCAAATTTTACTGCAAAGTAGATCTATCAACAAAGCCTGGCCTCCGCCAAAGTGAAAAATCACGTTTCTGAAATGATTCGGATAATAAAAGGATATTTTTGGCACCTATCATCACCTGTGGTGACTTACAAAATTGTGAGATTCAAATTAATCTGCAAAGTGATCTTCAAACCAAAGCTGGCCTGCGCCAAAGTGAAAAAACAGTATTTGAATGGATTCGGATTAATACAAAGGTATTTTTGGCACCTATCAATTCACCTGTGGTGACTATAAAATTGCTGTATTCAAAATTATGTGCAAGACTGCCTCAATGAACAAAGCTTTAGTGCGCCAAAAGTCAAAAACACACGTATCTGTTATGAATTCGTATAATACAAGATATTTTTGGCACCTCAATTCTCCTGCTGGTATGACTATAAAATTGCTGTATTCAGAAAAAATTAAGTGCAAGCTTGCCTCATTGATCAAAGCTGTAGTGCGCCAAAGTCCAATTACACGTATCGTGTTATGTATTCGTATAATACAAGATATTTTTGGACCTTTCAATTCCACCTCTGGTGGACTATAAAATAGCTGGATTCAGAATTAAGTGCAAGCTGGCCTCATGAAACAAAGCTGTAGTGCGCCAAAGTAAAAAAACTCGTATCTGTAATGTATTCATTATAATAACAAGATATTTTTGACCTTTCAATTCCACCTGTGGTGACTATAAAATTGCTGGATTCAAAATTAAGTGCAAGGTGTCTATAAACAAATCTGGACTGGGCAAAGTGCAAAAAACACGTATATGTTATGATATTGTATAATACCAAGATATTTTGGCACTTTTCAAATCACCTGTTGGTGGACTATAAAATTGTGTATCAAATTTAAGTGCAAGCTCGCCCTATGAACAAAGCTGTATTATGCGCCAAGTCAAAAAACACGTATCTGTTATGTATTCGTTTAATACAAGATATTTTTGGACACCTTTCATTTCTCCTGTTGGTGACTATAAAATTGCTGGGATTCAAATTTTAAGTGCAAGTTGGGCATATATCAACAAAGGGGAATGGGCCAAAATGTAAAAACTGAAAACCACCTATCTGAAATGTATATTGATAATAAAAATTGGAGTTTTTTGCACCTAACAAAGAGACCTGCACAGTTACTAGTAAAGATGTGTATCTATAAGTTCAGGATGCCCAATATCCAGGAAATATTTCAATAGAAAACTCGTTAAATATTAAAGCTATCTGCAGTGCAATGTCTACCACTAGTCTTGGTGAACTTTTATCCAAGTATTAATTATATAGTGCTTGTCTTGTGTTCGCCCGCAGGCCCCACCCCAAGCTCCCTACCGTGACTTTACGCGGTAGATGCTCCTTTAAATTCTCTACCCTAACTAATAACATCTTCAATCTCTAATTAACTTAAATTGTAAAGATCAACGCTATTAGGTAGAGGGTTTCTCTGTGTAAGAAATAGAATATTTTTGCTGACGATGTTTGACACAAGCAGAGCGACGTCCTTCTGCTTGAGAGCTGAGAGAACATGAGGAGAAACAGGAAATGCTGTTCTATGTAAAACGAGAGTAGGTTCAGTGATTTTTCCGCAAATCGCAACCTTACACATCCCAGTCATAAGTCGCACACACATCTCACCATGTCTATTCTGTAAGCTGATATGCTGGCCGCCAAACCGACAGTACGCGCCGAAAATGGCGCTGAATCTTAATGATGGATGCACAGATTTTAATCTAAATTATCGCATGATCTAAAAATTTCGATCAACATAAAAACTGTGCCGATTTCAACTTTGTTGATAATAATCGCTCAACACGAACTGCAGCCAGTCAAGGCTCCACCACCTCTGCAGAAGGGAGCTGTTTCTCTTTGACATCATCTCCGGTCCAGATGACTCCTGTCCTCGCTACTCATGGCGGCAGCAGTCGTTCTGCGACAGGCGATTGCAAAGAGGACACAGTATTGCGTCCACCATCCTAAGGTGCAGAAGACTGACCGTACTCTGGTCCAAGTTGTTGGTGCTGCTAGTCCCTCCCTTTCCAAATGCTGTGGACTCTGCACCTTTCAGAGAACTAATGGCTATCGTGCCGAGCCGAGATGGAGGAGTTCCAAGCTGTAAGTTTCTTTCCAAAAAGGCAGTACCAGCACTTCATAATATGTAGACAGGAAGGTGGGCTCAGTCCTTGAGTTATCGGTTTATTCCAAGGTGCACGGCAGCGCGGACGTCTGGTGCTGTAAACTACGGTCAGGGCCTGTTACTGTCCTTTACGGCCCATTGGGGAATGTGCTTCGGCCCCAGGCACACAACAACTTGGACAGAGGACGCCGTTTTCTCCTCCCACGTTGTCAAACTGCGGCTCCTGCGCAATGTGCCGCCTCCTCCAACACACACCACCATCTCAGCCTCCTCAAGTACTGCTCCTTTCTTTTACACATGTGGTAGGGGAACAGCGGTGTCAACGCAGTTCTAACCTGGCTTGCCTCGGCGGAACGAAGTCACACAGGGAATGGAACTGTCCTCGTCATCTGCAGCAAGAAATCGAGTTGTGTGGCTTTCTCCGCGTCCATCTGCAAATCGGAAACCATGGTGACGGACAGTGGCGGAACATGGTGTCCGCGCTGCAGTGAGGAGGAGGGTCCATGTCGCACTGCATGTCGCATGTGTTCATTCTGGTTGTGAAAAGGTTCCTGATGTCTTCCACCGATCTTCAGATGATTCTGAAAATGGCCAGGAAACTGTGCATGCACTTCATCCATTCCTACAATGCTAGGAACACCCTCCTCGAGATGCAGCGGCAGAACGGCCTCCCCCAACACACTCTGATATGCGATGTTTCCACCCGTTGGAATTCCAGCCTGCACATGTTGGACCGATTGTATGAACAGGGAAAGGCCATTAACGATTTTTTGATGATCCAGGCGGACAGGCGTACTCCTCTATGTAACTTTTATGTCAACCAGTGGCAGCTCATGCGTGACACCTGCCGTTTGTTGAGGCCATTCGAGGAGGCCACCTTATTTGTCAGTCGCCAGGACTACGGGATGAATAACGTCATTCCACTGCTTCATGTCCTGGAACAGATGCTGAAAAATCTGTCTGGGCAGGGGACTGGAAAACGTGGCGACTACATCTCGCGGCCACATGAGTCGGTGGTGACTGAAATGGAGGAGGAGGAGGAGGAGGACATTGGAGCAGAAGCATTGTCTGGTGAAATTAGTGGATTTTACACCCCGGTGACAAGAGAGGAGGAGCAGGAGCAGCTGGAGGAGGTAGATGGAGATAAGGAAGACGAGGGAGATGACCCACAAGCAACGTGGCAGTATAAAAGTTTGGGGATGGAGGCAGGGAGCCCCTCGGAGTCACTTGTGCAGATGGCTCGCAGCATGCTGATTTGCCTGGCTAGTGACAGCCGAATAGTCAGCATCAGGCGAAGGGATGACTTCTGGCTCTCCACCCTATTGGACCCTCGCTACCGGTCCAAAATGGGAGCCTTTTTCCCAGCTATTGAGAGGGAGGACAAACTCAACGACTATAGGTACATCCTCCGTAGTCAGCTGGCCGCTGCCTATGTGCGGCATCGTCCCTCCTCTGACAGGTCTGACCGGGGGGTTCTTCAGCGCTCACGTACTACTGCCGCGGCTGCTGGGGGAAGGTGGGGGGGTAGGAGCAGTACCAGCTCCATCAGCAGCAACCTAAGTCTGGAATCACTGATGAGCAGCTTCCTTCACCCGCCTAGTGAGGAGGGCAGTCGCCAGCAGCAGCAGGACCTGGAGCAGACCCTGAACCAACAGGTGGTGGCCTACTTGGACAGCACTCTGTACCCCAGTTAGAAGATCCGCTGGACTACTGGGCAGCCAAACTGGATGTGTGGCCGTAACTTGCCGAGTTTGCAGTGGAGAAGCTGTCCTGCCCGGCCAGTAGTGTGGCATCAGAGCGGGTGTTCAGTGCGGCGGGGGCCATCGTTACCCCAAGGAGAACCCGCTTGTCCACGGGAAATGTGGAACGACTGACCTTTGTCAAGATGAATTAGGCGTGGATCGGCCAGGATTTCCACACACCAATGCCTTAGTCGTCACACTACATCAGCCACGACGCCTCACCCAAACTGTGAGAAATGAGTCTGGGTTCAAACTACCTGCCTCAGCCACTATTCTGATGCCGCACCGCCTGATGCCACACATTCTGCTGACAGTTTCTCCATCTGCCACCAACCATCTTTACCAGGGACTGGTATTGCCACCCACCTCCCCACTCTGTCATTGTGCCACTTTATGACCTCATGCTGCTGTTGCTGTTGCTGGGGCCGTGACATCCACACTGTGTCATTGTGCCACTCTCTGACCTCATGCTGTTGCTCCTGCCGCCGTCACCTCCCCTCTCTGTCATTGTGCAACTCTGTGGCCTACTCCAGTTTTTGCCACACTTCCAGAATGTCATTGTGCCATTGTCTGACCTCATGCTGCTGCTGCTGTGACCTCCACTCTCTGTCATTGTGCCACTCTGTGGCCTACAACTGTTTTGCCACCTCCAGAATGTCATTGTCACTGCCTGACAATTCATGCTGCTGCTGTGGCTGCTGCCGTGCCCTTCACACTGCGTCGTTTTGTCACTCTCTGACCTCATGCTGCTGGCGCCATGACCTCCACTCTCTGTCATTGTGTCACTCTGTGGCCTACAACTGTTTTGCCACCTCCAGAATGTCATTGTGCCACTGTCTGACCTCATGCTGCTGCCGCCGTCACCTCCACTCTCTGTCATAGTGCCACTCTGTGGCCTACTACTGTTTTTGACACCTCCAGAATGTCATTGTGCCACTCTCTGACCTCATGCTGCTGCCGCCGTCACCTCCACTCTCTGTCATTGTGCCACTCTGTGGCCTACTACTGTTTTGCCACCTCCAGAATGTCATTGTGCCACTGTCTGACCTCATGCTGCTGCCACCGTCACCTCCACTCTCTATCATTGTGCCACTCTGTGGCCTACTACGGTTTTGCAACCTACAGAATGGCATTTTGCCACTGTCGGATCTCATGCTGCTGCTGCCGTGACCTACACACTGTTTCATTTTGCCACTGTCTGACCTCATGCTGCTGCTGTGGCTGCTGCCGTGACCTACACACTGTGTCATTGTGCCACTCTGGTGCCTACTCCTGTTTTTGCCGCCTCCAGAATGTCATTGTGCCACTGTCTGACCTCATGCTGCTGCTGCTTTTGATGCCGTCAACTCCACACTGTGTCATTGTGCCACTCTTTGGCCTACTCCTGTTTTTGCCACCTCCAGAATGTCATTGTGTAACTGTCTGACCTCATGCTGCTGTGGCATCCGCCGTCACCTCCACACTCTGTCACTGATGTTTCCACCTGAGCCCTCAGCTTGTTTTTGTCCAGCTGTCGCTGCCATGACTTTATCAGGCTACATTCCCGCTTCAGTTTTTTGGTCCGTTTTGCCCTCTTAAGTGCCCAGTGAATTTTATAGTGAAGCGATTCTAAGAGCGGCGGCAGTCATGTGCGTGTCATACTAAAACACAACATTGTATGAAGACCAAACCAAGCTCCCTCTGCATATTTAAGCATGGCACAACGTTCTACAGCACCCTACAGGCTCTGTGCAGCCTGGAAATAGCTGTTTTTTAACATGACTCGTCCCGAAGTAATTCGGACCGAAGCTATTTTTGTCGGGAAATTCGGCGAAGTGAACGAACCGAATTTTTGAGAAATTCGCCCATCTCTAATTATTATTATTATCTTTATTATAATAATATTTTTATTATTATATTTTCATATAACAATTTAGTAAGCCAGCACAGTGGCTTATTGGTTAGCACTATTGTCTAGGTTCAAATTCCACCAAGGACAACATCTGTAAGATTTTTTTATGTTCTACAGGAACTCCAAGTTAGTATGGGTGTACTCTAGTTACCCCCACACTTCAAAAACATGATAATCTGTAATGTAGATTTTGAACTTCAATGTGGACAGGGTCAAATGTTAATAATCTCTGTAATCTCTGTACATCCCTGTGAAATGTAGAGGCACTATATAAATGAATAAAATAAAACTTATCTGGAATGGTTTTACAGTAAATCTTAGATAAAGTGAAAGTTTTTTTGACTTGTTTTTTACTCAAAATAACTAATAAAAACTGATAGATTGGTTCCTTCAGCTCTATTTTACATAGCTTTATTGGAGATCTTCTCTTATTTATGAAATACCAGATCATCTGCTATGTTTACTTATCTTGTTAATACTATTATTCATTATACAATATCTAAAATTAATATATTTAAACATTTTATTTTTTGCAAGTGTGCAGAGCAAAAGTTCTCTCTTTATTTGTTTCACTACTTTCCCTTAGTTCAGCAGTTTGTTTTTACTTTAACATTGTCTGTATTTAATCCTTTCAGAAATCAATGGGAAGAATTCAAAATCCAATCATTAAAAGGGAACAGAAAGTTATCTAATTTTCACAAGTAATTACTTATTCAAGTTTATTGAAAGATACAGTGGATATCAATAAAAATGCTAGCAGGGCAATAAATATACAGTACATCTGAGGCTTGCCATATGTAATGCTAGTAACACTCAGCTTGACTTCTTAAACTTTTCTATGCTTACAAGTGCAGGTCTTAAAAAGTCACTAGATGCTGACGTACAAAATAAATTACATCAATAACAAGGGAATTTGGCTAATATGTGCATATGTATAACCTAAATTTTACTTTCAGCATACATTTTATGAAAATAGTGATAGTGTTCTCAGTAGATACTTAATATAAACAGTGTAAAATTTATGATTCTTTGACAAAATGTTTTACTACTAGTGTAAAACCAAATATTCACAAAAATATAAGAACTACATCCCATAAGTATTAAAATAATATTTATATTTTATAAATACTCAATGTTAAAAAAAAAAAATCAGACACATATAATTATAGCAGGAGGATAAATCCAAAAAGAGGTCAGCAAGTGGTGTTATCAAGTAATACTGAATTACTGGTAATGTGTAACCATGAGTAATAAACACCATATAGCACAAACACAATCCACTATCTGCAGCATATTACTGGCACTAAAAATATCAAAAAGAACATAGGAGTTTTTGAAAAAGCATTTCTGCTACTTAGAATACATGAAAAATGTTTAGGTTCTTAGTTCACATTTTTTAGCAAAACTTTTTAAGCCCACCTCCCATCAACAAGATGTTCTCAATACAGGTGTGAACCTACTCTAATGTTACCTCTCTTGGTGTGCTGCTGATATTGGATTGTATTTGTATATTAATGCCACACCAGTATGCTCATTTTTTTTCAAAAAGCTATTTGGAATGTGCAGACCAAATATTGTTTTCTAGACTGTTTGTATGGGGGAGTGGCTGCCCCCTCTTTAGTTTTTTTTGCACTCCACCAACCTGCACAGGTTTTAAAATCAAAGCAGAATAGTTTGTAGCTGTATATTTGTATATTATACAAATATACTATATGTAGAAAACATGGCTGTATGTGTACCTTGAATGTATGAGGTTAAAAGGAATTTACTACTTTTTTTCTGAAATAGTGTCACTCTTGTCCATTGGATCTTTAATACTGCAGCTCAGCAACATTTTATCTTGTAAAGCTGATTCAGATGGTATATAAAAATACTCCCTACTGTCTACTAGATATAATGTAAAGCACAAAGCTAATCATTCTCTTGGCTCACAATTACTGATAGATTTTGATCCACCAAATTGCATATTAGTACAAGATTTGGTCTAAGCAGTAATGAGTACCTCATTCTGCATATTGCCTTTGAAATTTGGAACCCTTCGTGTTCCTGATTAAGCAGTTGTTAATATAGTTTATTTTGCATCTTTTAATTCATATGTCAGAAATATAAACTTTTCTTAGCTTAAAAGTCTCAAAATAACAGTATTGTATGTTTAAATACATTTTTTACAACTTTACATTATAATAAACAGAACAACAAAATAACACTTTACCATTGTTAGTTTTTCAAGTTATAAAAGAGAATCTTTAAAGATCATAAATTAAGGTCATTTTGTAGTACACAAATTACCTGCAGTTTTTTTTATTTTAGATTCACAGTAATATGAAGACTCATATGAGGGAAATGTACAAAAGTACAAAACATGTATTATTAGAGAAAGTCCCCAACTGTTTTGTTAATAATGTGCAAATAAAAAAGCAAGAAATCGCAAACCACATTAAAACAGGTCTGCCTGTTTGATCACTAATGTGTCTAGTTTTGCCTAACCATATTCATATATGTGTCTAATAGGGATGAGCGACAAAGTTGAAATCGGCACGATTTTTTAGCTCCAATCTGTGGCACGAGGGAAGAGAATACTAGCCAGACAGAAATTAAAGTTTTTAACCACATAAAACCTTAGAAATCATATAAAGTTATGTGAAGTGATTGTGTAATGTTTTTTGTTCAATGACGAGCCAGTTATTGCAATTTATCACAAACTGAGAGTGACAGAGTCTTTGAATTGAGAGGTCTTAGTAGATCACTCCAACAGATCACTAAGGGAGACATGTATGAAGAAAGGCGCTTCGAAGTGAATTGTATAGTTTGTTTTCAGATATGAATCGGTGAAAGGTATGAAAGTGTTTTTTTGGTGTTATAAATGTTGTAAAGATATTGCACCTCGCTGTGTGTTAGGGCTTACAAAATTAGGCGCATTACTAATGCACCAACATGTGTAAAGGCTAAGATGGCTGGAAATAAAGAAAAGTCATTAGATAGCAAGTCATGAATAGAACTATGGGACTGATCTGTTTGGTGGACCAGGTTTCCAGCAGACCTGTTTTTTAAACTGCTCTTTATATGTAGAATAAAGGGTGAGAGCAGCAAAATAAATTTAAAATTTAATGTAGTAAAAATTAAATTTGAAAAATTGAACAAATAATCAGTGGGTTATTTAATTAAAATTTGTTTTAGATTCTTTTATTTTAAATACATTTTTATAGGGTATTTTTATTTTTTTGCATATTTTATTTTTATATTCATTTTATATGATACATTTTTATTTTTAAGTAATTAATTTTTTTATAATTTTATATTTTCATAATTACTTTTTATTTTGTATGTGTAAGTTGAGAATATTGGACATTTTTTGCCCTAACAGCAAATCAACTCCATTCGACTCTCAGGCTAAGCAAACCACATTAAACAGTCTGCCTGTTTGATCACTAATTTTTTAGTTTTTGCCTACCATATTATTATGTGTCTATAGGGATGAGCGATTATAATGACAAAGTTAAATCGGCACGATTTTTAGGCGGATCAGAAAATTTCCGAATCACGTGTAAAATTTTAGGTGACAATTCTGCAGTATTCATTACTATTGCGCCATTTTCGGCGGGTTCCTGTATTTTGGGCGGCCAGCAAATCAGCTTAAGCATAAACAGGGTGGGCTGGTGTGGAGTCATGACTGTGATGGTATGGTTGTATTGGATGGAAAAATACTGACCTCGTTTTTGCATAGAAAGCGTTTCCTGTTCAGTATCAGTGTTATTCAGTGTCTTATAGAGAGACGTGTGTATGGGTCACTAATACAGCTCAGCTACAGAACATTTCTTCTCTTTATTTTTATAAGACAACTTGCTTTAGCTGGGGAAATTTTGAATATAATAGTTAGGGAATTTAAATTTTTAGTTAGTTAGACAGAGACTTTTAAAGAAGCATCTAGCGCTGTACAGCCGTGGGGAGGTGGGGGGGAGGTGTGCGGACGAACACAGACAGACAGGCAGGCAGGCTTGAAAGGAGGGTGTATATTGTGCAGCCCAGACTCAGCTTTGAACCTGCATTGAAATGGCTTTTTTTACCAGTTTTTGGCCAGCACACCTCACCTGAGGTGAAATTGTACCTTTTATTTTGTGCATCCCAGTTTTTTTCAAAGATCCACCTTGTACTTAAATTTGGATACAGAAATTTTCTAGTAACTATTATTGTATTTCATTGGTGCAAAAACCACCTTTTGTTATCCGTATAACTTTTAAATAGCTGTATTTCACTTTGGTGCAGCCCAGTTTTGTTCAAAGAGCCACCTTGTAATTAAATTAGGATACAGAAATTTTCTAGTAACTGTTCTCGTGTCATTGCTGTAAAAAACGCAATTTCTCATCCATGTAATTTTTTAATAGTTTTATTGCACTCGGTGAATCTCGGTTTGGCGCAGATAGAGCACTTGTATGATAGTTTGTTGAAAACTATCAATTCCTAGTCCTACGGTGCAGTTGTAAATCCCTGGGACTGAAGGAAGAACACTGTTGATTTGGTCTTACGGTTCTTCCACCAGACCGCATTTCACAGGTATTCGATAGAAACAATTCTGTTTCTAATCCTAGTTGGCTGTAGGGAATTAGAGGGATTTAAGAATAGCTGTGATTTGCCATCTTTCAATAAGAGACTGTCAAAAACTCTTCCATACCTTTTAAATTTTTTATCTTTCTGAACATGGAGCAAAATGCTGGTGGTAAGCGAGCAAAGAGGGGTGTAGGACATGGAGGTAGAGGTACGAGAGAAGGCGCTCATTCCAGTGCAGGCGACAACACGCAAGCCAGCGGATCGTTGGTTCCAGGACCGTCAGGCCTGTCATCGCTGGGTCGGTGCCCTGTGAATCTCAGTAACGAACAGCGTCGCCAATCTGGTCTTCAGTGGTTAATGCAACCTGCATCCAGCAGTTTTACCTCCTCGTCCTCCCAGTCACGGCCACAAATGTCGTCATCATCATCATCAGCATCCATCCAACATGAAGCGATGCTGATGGTCCATAAGTGCACCTGTGCGGGTTTTTGGGTCATGCTGCGTTACAGGATATGGATAGTCAATGTCCAGTACACTAAAATACTGCTTCAAAGACTACTTTTTCCATCACTGTTTAATCTGTGGGTCATGCAGGTTTGAGGATCATGCTGCGGTACAGGACAGGTATAGTCAATGTCCAGTTCAACTAAAATGGTTTTTCCAAAGACTTCCTTTTTCCAACACTTTTTTAATTGTGGGCCAAAAGGGGTTTGGGGGGGGTCATCTGGGGTTTGGGGAACAGGTATACCAATGTCCAGTTCAAATTTAAAATGGTTTTTAAAAAGACCCCCTTTTTCCCGGGCCACTTTTTAATCGGGGGATTCATGAAAATTTTGGAGTCATGCTGGGGCCCCGGGAGTGGGTATACCCAATTTCCCAGTTCAAAAAAATGGGGTTTTGAAAAACCCCTTTTTTCTGGCATTTTTTAAATCTTGGACAGACGGTTTTAAAAATGGTCATACTGCGGTCCCAGGACAGGTTATCAATGCCGTTCAACAAAAAAGGTGGTTTGAAATCCCTTTTTCCCCACCCATTTTTTAATCTGGGGTCATGCAGCGTTTGGGGTCATGTTTGGGGTTTTAACAGGACAGGAAATAGTCAATGTCCATTTAAACCAAAAAATGGGGGTTTTTCAAAGACCCCTTTTTTTTCCGATTTTTTTTTAAAAATTGGGGGTCTTGCGGGTTTTGGGGGGCTAATCTGGGGGCCCAGGCCCGGGGATAGTAAATGTCCAGTCAAAGTAAAATGAGGTTTTAAAAATTAAATTTCCCTTTTCTGGCATTTTTTAATTTGTGGGCCCATGGAAAGGTTTTAAAGGTTCTTTTTTTGGTGGTAACAAGTAAGGGTAGTGAATAGCCCCCTTTTGATTTTTTTTTTTTAATTTTTTTCCCAAAATTGTCTTTCCTTTAAGATGTAGCACATTTTCCTTTTTTACTGTTGGGGATTTTTAATTCCCCCACCCCTTTTGGGAAGGGGGTTTTTTCCCCATCGGTTAAAGTTTGAGCGTTTTTTATCGAAAAAAGTTGAAATCAAAAAGGTTTTTAGGGGTTTTTTCGAAATTTCCAGCCCTTTGCGAAAATTAAGGAAAAAATTCTGACATCATCTTTTAAAGGATGGGCCCCCTTTTTCCCGGCGCTTCCGAAAATTTTGGGGGCCGAAAATTCAATTACAGAATAGACCCAGGTGAGATGGTGTGCAAAGGGTCATACTGGGATGGGGGTTTTTTGGTTTTCGTTTGGGGCGGGAAAAAAAATCACGGGAAAATTGGGTTTTAAAATAAAAACCGGTTTCCTTTTTCAGCCTCAGTGTTCTCAGCGCCCTCATGGGGATAGGACCTGGGGCTCTGCCTAGGGCCAAAAGTCAGCGAAAATTAGTCTATTTCTGCACAGGGGGAAACCCTTACTATTGCTGTGACCCTTTCCAATTTAGTTAAAATTAGAGTTTTGAAGATTTTATGAAATTTTTAGCAAAGGGGAATTTTAAAGCAGCATCTAGAGGTAAATTTCAGGCGGGGGGGGGAGAGGGGGGGGGGGGCCCCCGCGGGCGAAAAACGGGAAACCTCTTATCTAAAAACTCAAAAGAACACGGGATAAAGCCCCCAAAAAGATTGTGAAGACATTGTTTTTGGAAAAACCTTTAAATTATTAACGTTTGCTTGAAATATATCCTGGAAAATTGGGGCACCCCTTAAATTATTTGGAAAAACAATCAAATCAGTAACTGCGGGGGAACTTTGTTAGGGATAAAACTCCATTTTTAAATATCAGTTTTACTTTTGGATGGGGTTTTCTTTTTTAAATTTTAAACCCAATTTAAACCGTGACTTTTTGATATATCCACCTTGCAGTTAAATTACAATCCGGGAAAATCTTTTTAGTAAAGAAAGGGTTTGGGTTTTGTTCCCAAAAAAAATACCGTGTTTTCATACAAAAAACAAAACAGTTTACGTGTTTTTTTCTTTTGCACCCCCGCATTTTTCCCAATTGACGCAGTTTCCCAAGTAAATCTTAAAAAGCAATTCTATTTTTCACCCACGGTGAATTGAAAGGTAAAAAAAATTTTAAACCTTTTTATTATACCAAAAACCATAACAGTTACGTGTTTTTTGACTTTTGCACACCCAGCATTGTTCATTGACAAAAGCACCACGTAAATCTTAAAAACGAAATTTCCTTATATTTCCACCACAGGTGAATTGAAAGGGGAAAAAATCCCGTTTTATCATACAAAACTTTAAACATTTAAACGTGTTTTTTGACTTTTGCACAGCAAGAAATTGTTCTTTGGGACGCCAGCTTCCACGAAAAAACTTAAAACAGCAATTCTATATTCACCACGGGTGAATTAAAAGGTGCAAAAAAAACCGTTTTTTATCCCAAAAAACAAAAACATTACGTGTTTTTTTTGACTTTTGAAACACCCAGCTTTGGGTTCCCAATTTACGCGGCCATTTCACTTTAAATCTTTAAAACGAAAATTTATTTCAAAAACAGGGAATTAAAAGGTGCTTAAAAAAAAAAATCCGTTTTATTATACCAAAACATAACATTTTACGTTTTTTTTATGATTTTTTGCAAAACCCCCAAACATTTGGTTTCATTGACGCACCCCGCTACTTTAAATCTTAAAACGGGCAATTTATTTTCACCAAAAAGGTAAATTTAAAAAAGGTGCAAAAAATACCGTTTTATAATACGAAAACAAAAACAGTTACGGGGTTTTTTGGGACTTTTTGAAAACCCCCCGCTTTGGGTTCATTAAACGCACCCCTTATTTAAATCTTAAAAACAGAAATTTTCAAATTTTTAAACCAAAGGGTGAATTAAAAAGGTCCCAAAAAATACCGTGAAATTTTCGAAAAAATAACAGTTACGTTTTTTTTGATTTTTGGGAAACACCCAGCATTTTTTCATTGACGAAGCATCCAGTAAAATCTTAAAAAAAGGCAAATTCTATATTCCCCAACAGGTAAATTTTGAAAGGTGAAAAAAATTTACCTTTTTTTTATCCCAAAACAAAAACAGTTACTTTTTTTTTTTTGCCCTTTTGCACACCCGGGCATTTTTTTCCCCTGAGGGCGGGCATCCAGGGGAAAAATTTTTAAAAACAGCAATTCTATATTCACCAAAAGGGGGAATTGAAAGTGAAAAAAATACCGTTTTTATCCCCAAAAACATAACAGTTACTTTTTTTTTGACTTTTGCACACCCAGCTTTTTTCTTTGGGCCCGCGCATCTAGGGTAAATCTTAAAAAGAAAATTCCCTATATTCACCACAGGTGAATTAAAAGGGGTGAAAAAATTTTCCCGGGTTCATACAAAAAACATAACATTTCCCGTTTTTTTTGGGGTTTTTTGCACACCCGGGATTGTTCATTGACCCCCAGCACCCCACTAAATCTTAAAACAGCAATTCTATATTCCCCAAGGGTGAATTGAAAGGTGAAAAAAAATACTGTTTTTATATCAAAAAAATAACATTTTACGTTTTTTTTTTACTTTTGACACCCAGCATTTTTTCATTGCCCGAAGCACCCCAAGAAAATTTCCTTAAAACACCAATTCTATTTCACCACAGGTAAATTTGGGAAAGGTGAAAAAAAATCCCGTTTTTTATAAAAAACAAAAAAATTTTACGGGGTTTTTTACTTTTGCACCCCCAAAGCATTTTTTCATTGACCCCGCATCCACAAAATCTTAAAACACCCAAATTCTATTTTTCACCACGGGTAAAATTAAAAAGGGTGAAAAAAAATACCGTTTTTTAAAACCAAAACATAACGGGTACGTTTTTTTTGGGAAAATTTTTTTCCCCCTTTTCCAGATTTGTTGAAGACCCCTTGAAATTTAAAAATTTTAATCCAGCAATTTTTTTTTTGTTAGAGGGATTTGAAAAATGGGCTGTAAATTTTGTTTGTCTTTTTAATAAGAAAACCCTTTTTCCAAAACTTTCCTACCTTCTCAAATTTTTATATTTCTGAACATGGAGCGAAATGCGGGTTGGAAAGGGGGAAGCAAAAAGGGGGGGGGTGACATGGAGGTAGGGGTTTCGAGAGAAGGTTTTCCCCAGTGCTGGCGACAACACGCATCCCAGGGGATCGTCATTTTTAAGGCCCGTCAGGCCGTCATCGTTTGGGTCGGGGCCCCTGTGAATCTAAGTAACGAACATCGTCCCCAAAATCGTCCTTCAGGGGGGTTAATCCCAACCTGCGTCTAGCAGTTTTCCCTCCCCCGTCCTCCATTCACGGGCCCCCCCAAAATGTCGTCACCCAGCATCTCAGCAGCCTTCCAACATAAAGCGGGCCCAAATTAACTCGGTTTCCCCACCACTGTGGATAATCCATTTTCTAAAGACCTCTTTGATGAAAAAATTTGGGGGTTTGGGGTAGGGAAAGGGATGTTTTAAAAGATCAAGAGGAAAGATTAGTAGTAGAGGCAAGAACCTTTAAATGGTTAACCACCAAAAAACATGTCTAGTCAAATGCAGCAATGCCCTGAGTTAAAAGGAGGAACACTTTGGGCCAAAAAAAAGGCCAGACCCGGGCGCCGGGCCTCCAAACCCTTGTCACAACCCCCCCGGGCCCCCGCTCCTCCCCCTCCGCCAACCCCCAAGGTTTCCCAGTTCCCATTTTTTCTCAGGAGTCAGATTTAGGGAAACAAACCACCCCTTCACCTTCCCCCGTCGCCGAGTACCACCAGCAACCCCCAGGACCCATCCTTTTCCCCTTCTCCTTCTGCCCGTTTGACGAACTGCAACCCCGGGGCCCTTTCAGCGGCCAAATCCCAGCAGGGCCGCCCCTTCTGTCTTCCATTTGGGGGCAGAAGAAAAAACTTTAACCCCAAAACCCTCCCAAAACCAAATCCTGAAAGTCGGCATTTTGGGCCCCCGGCTTTTGGCCTTGGAAATGTTGCCCTTTTTGGTTTTGGTGGACAAAAGATGGGTTCCGCCAAAGTTTAAAAGGGCCCTCGCCTGCCCCCCAAAACCAGAATTCCGAGCAAAGGGATTTCTTTGCCAGAAAAGGGCCCTCCCTTTCCCTGGCCAACCCATTTCATCTAAAATTTCAACGGTTGTTTTCATTCCCGTGTCGGAAAAGGTTCCATCCACCACCGACACAAGGACAAAAAGCATGGGCCCAAAGGCCCCTATTCTCTGTGACACTCACTGGGTGAGCTGGGTGGATGTTTTTTCTGGGGGTGAGGTGGGTCTCAGGGTCGGCGAAACCCCTTCAAAACCGCAAGGGGGTGGTGCAGGGCCCCTTTTTCCCCCCCCGGGCCCTGGTGGCCCTTTTCCTTTTGGGCCCCGAGGGAAAAACCAGGGGCCGTGTTGAAAATTTTAAACTGCCCCGGGAGACCGTCCCCCCACACAGGCAAAGGGGCCCGTGGAAAGGGTCTAAGCAACGAAGGGGCCCAGCGCCAGCTGGGGGACAAGGGAAACCCTTTTGCCAGGCCCAAAGGGGGTTTTTGGGGAAAAAACGGTCGAAAATCTGCTGGGCCCCCCTTTTTGATCGGTAGGTTGGGGGCCCCTCCCCTTTCCTGGGACATGTCATGAAACCCTTTTCGTCCAGAAATTTCTAAAGGCTTAACCCCGGGGCTGGGAAACCGCTTTTCTGAAGAAAACCCCGAGGTCCCGAGTTTGGGAAATTCCCCCGTTCGCCCCCCTGCTTCGTCCCCTGGCCCCCCCGTTGCAGCGTCAGTCGGCCCTTTCCCCTTAAAAACCCCTCATTGTTTGGGTGTTTTGGGAACACCTGGGGAAATTTCCCCCCTTTAACCTTTCTCCCGATTGTGGGAGCCAAACGCCAAAAGCCATTAAAGCCCGTTGAAGTGGGCCATGGCCCCAAGCAAACGGTCGGCCTCGGGGTGGGTTTAACCACCCAAAAGTGGAGGCAGGGGAAAGAGTCGCACCATCCTTGCCAAGTTTTTTAAGAAACCACCAAAAAGGTCAGGGGCGGAACCCAAAGACCTTGTCGCTGGCATTTTGGTGATCTTTTTCTGGAAAGATCGTTGGACACTCTGAAACAACAGGGGCCCCCAGCGACGGAGGAGGAGAGGGGGCAAAGATGCGGCCACAGCCTTTCTTCCGTCAAAAACCAAAAAGGGCCCCCAAAATTTTTCAACAATTTCATGGGCTTCAATTTGGGAGTTTGGGTTTGGGGTCCCCGAGCTAGTGCAAGGTGGCGCATACTTCAGGGTTTATCATCTAGGCAAGTCAGGGGTGTGTTGAAGCGTGGGGGCCGGAAGGGGAGGAGGAGGGATTCCCAGACAACCGGGTGTTACCCAGTCCCTGCCTTTGGGAAAAAAGGTTGGCGCGAATTTGAGGGGGAGGAGGGGAAAATGAGGGAAAATTCCCGTTTGTAGTGCCCCTCGACCCGGGGGCTTGGGAAATCGGCTCCATCTCTCAAATGAGTTTCTTGGGGTTTCTTTCCCTTTCCTCCAACATGGGTCCCCCGCATTAAGGCCTTTAAAATGAACAAAAATTTACTGGGTGGCCCCCCTCCTGGATCCCCGGGACAAAACTAAAAAAAAGGGACTTTTCCTTTCCCCCCACCCAAAAGGGAGTAAAAAAATTTTCAAAGGGAAAAGGAGACCTTGCTGATTGAAAAAAAACTGGAGAATCTGTTGGGTTGCTTCACTTTTCCCCCAAAATTTACGGTTTGGGAAAAAAAATCAGCCCACGTGAAAAGAAGTAGATTGCCAAATTGGGGGTTTTTCCCCGGGGGCAAAACAGGTTTGGGGAAGCCAATTTGGGTTTACCCTCTGGCAATCTTTGTTTTCCACCCCCACCCCGAAATTCAATGCAGGGAAAACATCCAACCAAACAGGATCAGCTTAAATCATTGGGGAAAAGACTATCTGCGTCTCAAAAACCCATGTTTTTGCATGTGTTTGGGAACCCAATTTGACTTCTGGGTATCCAAAAAGGCCCAAAGGGGCCCCAGTGGCTCGTCACGCCCTAGAGGTTGTTGTCCCCCGAAAAAGCCCGCCGCGCATATCTGAGCGGCCCCTTTAGCACAGCTGGGGTGTCCCTTACAGAAAAAGATCCGGCTTTCCAAAGATAAGGGGGATGTTTTTTTTTCCTCAAAAAAGAAACCAGCATGGATCTCTGATTTATGTTGTTTGGCCCCCAAATTGGGCCGAGGCCTCACCGGGTTGTTGCCGGGCTTAAATTCACCTTCCTTTTCAAAACAGAAATGGTTTTCCCCTTTAAAACTTTTTTTTAAAATGAATTTTTTCTAAACTGCCCAAATTTTTTTTTCTCTTTTTCCCCTTTTATTCTCTTTTTTTGAGGAGACTGTTAAAAAACAGCAAGGTTTCTTTACAACACCGATTCCCCTTTACTCACTTTTTTTTTTTTAAGAATTTTGCAAAGGGCAATGGTTTTTTTAGGTCTTTTGCTGTTTAGTAAAGCAATAATTATTTGGGCCTTTGGAAAAAGGAAATGTGGGTTTCCCAAAGGGGGCATTTCTTTCCCCCCCCAAAATTTTTTAATAGTGGCTGAGAAAAAAAAATATTTTAAAAATTTTTTGGGGGGCATTATAGATGGAAGTCACAATTTAAACCTTTGGCCTTTGGAACAAAAAAAAATGTGGGCTTCTAAGTGGGAAATTTCCCCCCCCTCAAAAAAATTTTAACAGTGGGTGAGAAAAAATCCCTATTTATAAAATTTTTTTTTTTTTTTGGGGGCATGTAGCTGTGGGGATACACAAAAATCATGGGCCTTTGGGAAAAAAAAATGTGGCCCTTTTAAAATGCATTATTTTTTCCCTTTAAAAAATTTTTTAAAAAGTGGGAGAAATCAAATTTTTAAAAATTTTTTTTGGGGCATGTGCCTTTTTTTAAAGCAGGAATACTACAAGGGGCCTATTAAAAAAAAATTTTTTTTTTCCCAACAGACATTTGTTCTTCACAATTGACCCCAAAATGGGGGTTTAAAGGGGATTTCTTTGAATTTTTTGGGGGGGTTTTTCTTTGAAAGCAGCAATACTACCGGACCTTTTTTCTAAAAAAAAGTTGTTTCTAAAAACCCTTTTTTTTCCCCAAATTTTCAAAAATGGCTCATGGGTCTGTTTGAATTTTGGGGGGAAATTTTCGTGACTGCAGCTATACTACGGGGCCTAATTTTAAAAAAAAAAGGTTTTTTCTAACAGGGCATTTGTTTTTTCACAATTGTCCCAAAATGGCTCAAGGGTCATTCTCTAATTTTTGGGGGCCCTTTTGGGTGTGGGCATGCAGCTATAATACAGGTCCTATTCCCAAAAAAAAGTTGTTTTTTAACAGGGAAATTTTTCTTTTCCAATTGGGCAAGAGTGGTCAAGGGTGATGGGCTGTCAGAAACAGGAATAGGTAGGACACTGTTAAAAAGGGACACCTATTGCAAAAGACTTCTTTTTGCAAGATCTTTTAACATTGCTATCAATCCCCCGTATTAGAACAAACCCCTTTAAATACAATGGGAAAAAAAAAGAAACAAAGCATGGTGGGGTTCCATCCTATTTTAAAAAAGTGTTTTCTGAATTTTAAATACTTAAAAACCCTTTCAGTACAAAATTTGTGGTAAAAAAAAATTCCCCCGAATTGTACAAGGGGGGTACAGGGAAAAAAATTGAACCCGTTTTAGGTTAATTTTGAAAGGGCATGGAGTATGGAGAAAGGAAGAGAACAAAGTACAGAAAACAAATTTCCCCCAGCACGTTTAGTTTAAAAAGAAAAAGGAATTTCCAAGCAAAAGGGGCCCCCGGGGGTAAAAAGGAGCTTAACCACCCCGTAATTTCCCAAATGAAGGTCAAATTTGGCCGCACTCAACGGAGGGGCAAGCGCTACCCAGGTCTTGCTGTTGGGGGTGTGGAAAGGGGTGGAGTTCCACATTCCGCTTGCCCCTCTGCTTCAGCACGACAGTTTTTTTTTGGCTGCCGGGCATCAGGGCAAATTTTTCCTGCGTGTTAATAGGGTTTACGGGCGCCGGCCCGGGTTTTCACCGCACCCCCCCTGTAACTTTGGCCCCCGGGTCAAAAATGTGGCACCCGGGGGAAATTTTTTAGTCAATGTCCAGTTTTAACTAAAATGGTGGTTGAAAAAAAATCCTTTTTCCGGCCCCTTTGTAATCTGGGGGTCAGGGCAGGGTTTTAATTTGGGCATATGGGGCCCCGGAAAAGGGACAGTTTAAAGTCCAGTTCAAAATAAAATGGTGGTTTAAAGAAATCCTTTTTTTTTGGGACTTTTTTAAATGTGGGGCAGACAGGTTTAAATGGTCATTCTGCGGACAGGACAGATATAGTTTAGTTCCAATTCAACTAAAAAAGGGGGTTTTAAAGGCTCCTTTTTTGCCGGGGACTTTTTTTAAAACGGGGGTCAAGCAGGTTTTTGGGGCCCCATGCTGGGGTTCCGGGCAGGGTTTTCAATGTCCAGTTCAAGTAACCCTGATGGTTCAAATCATACTGCCTTTTTGGAAATTTTTAAATTTTTTGGGTGATGCAGGGTTTTGGGGATTTCTGTGGTAAAAGACAGGGTTTTTTTAATGGGCTTGACCTTTTTTTTTTGGTTTACTTTTAAAAACCTAAGTGTGTTTTCCTTTAAAATTAGCCGTATCCATTTGGGCTGTTGTGGTTTTTAATTTCAGTTTTTTCCGCCTTGTTTGGGTGTAATAATGAAGGTGTTGTTGCCTCCCATAGCTTTAAAGGTAATTTTTATTTTAATTTGATTTCCCCAATATGAAAAACCTTAACGTAAACGGCCGAAATATCGCTTTTTGTCGAAACCCGTTAAACCAACGCCAAAACGCTAAAAAATTTCTTTTAAAAATTTTTCATATTTACAAGGAACCGGAAAAAAAGCACCTTTTTAAAATTTTTTAACACCCCAAATTTTTTCAAAATTTGGAAATTTCCCCCAATGTGGGGTTTTAAAAATTCTTTTTTGGGGGCCCTGGCAGGGCCCTATAAGTGAGGGGCAATTTTGGAACACAAAATTTTGGTGGGTGGTTTTCGCATTTTTAAGACCAAAAAGGGCCAAACAAAGGGGAAGCCTTCCCCGAAGTCGCCCAATTTTAGATTCAACACCCCTCAGGGGTCTCTTTTAGGGGGGTATTGTTCATTTTGGGCGCACAGGGGGTTTTTATAGTGTTTTTTAAAACATTGGGCTATAAAAATGGGGGGGGGAAAAAGCAGGTTTTGTCATTGTTTTTTGGGTTTTAAAAATTTTTTTTGCGTTTTCCCTTTTCAGTTTTGAATGAAAGTAAAAAATTTACTATGGAGATCGGGACAAATTTCAATTTATTTTGATTTTTTTACGGTTTTTTTTTGTTTTTTTTTACTTTTTAAAACAATAGAAAAAATTCTCTAAAAAAAAAGCGTTTTTTTTTGTCCTATTCTGACCGCATAAACCCCTTTTTTTTTTGCTTTGTGCAGAGGGTGGGGTAGGGGCCCCTTTTTTTTATGCGGTTTTGAATTGATACTTTTTTTAGTATAATTAAGGGGGCTATGACGCTTTGTTTACTTTTTTATTAAGGGTTTTTTTGGGATTTTTAAAAAAAATACAGCAAAATGGTAAGTTTTTTTATTTTTTTTTTTTTAAGCGGTCCTCTTTCCTTATATAAAGACATGCAGCTTTACCAGCTGGTCGATATGATTACAGGATACCCAATTTGTTTTTTTTTTTTATTTTTTACTGCTTTTTAAAAAAAAAAACTTTTATTCAACCAGGAAAGCACTTTTTGCATGGCAGTCTGAGAGCCTAATTTTTTTAAATTTTTCTGTTACAAGCTGTGTACAGGCTTGTTTTTTTGGGGGAGTAGTTGAATTCTTTGGGTTTCATTTTGGGGGGGACAAGATTTTTTGATCAGTTTTAATCCTTTTTTTGGGAAAAGGCAAGGTTAAGAAAATCCTCAACCTGTAGTTTTTTTTTTTTTTTTTTTTTAAACAGCCTCACCGGGGCAGTATCCTTGACAAGTTAGTTTTACTCTGTGGTTGATACATTAGGGCCTTTCCCAAAATTATATAGTTTTTTTTGTTGAAGCATTTTAAAAAAAAAAAAAAGGGGTTTTTTAGTGATAAAAGAATTTTTTATGCATGCCTATTTTCTGAAACCTAATTTTTTTTTTTTCCATATAAAATTGTTAAAAAAACTTTTTTCGCAGGATGAACTACGTTTTAATTGGGGCAACGTTGGTTTTATAGAGTTTTTGATCGCTTTTTTATTCCTTTTTATTGCTGTGGGATGGACAAAAATCTTAATTCTGTGATTTTTTTTTTTTTTTAGGGTTTAAATGTACGGGTTAAAAATTTAAAATGACAGATTTATAAGGCAGGGGCATTATGCCCGGCATACCAAAAATGGGGAAATTTTTTTATTTTTTATTTTTTGGGGGCAATTGGCGTTTGTTTTAAAAGGGGAAAAAGGGCGATGTACGTGTTTTAATTTTTTTTTTTCGTTTTGTGTTTTTTTAAACCAAATTTTTCATTTTTTATAACTTTTTTATATTTTTTTCATATTTTTTTATTTTTTTTTTCCCCCAACAGGGGCTTTGAATGAGTGACCCTTTTTGATCCCTTTTCCCCAAGGGGAATTCGCTAAAAAGCTTGTTGCTGTTTTAAACGGGTTTCCCTATGGAAAAAATGTCATTTCCCCGATCCCGGGGCCAAAGGGGCCCACGGGACTTGGCCGGGCATCGGGATGAAAAAGGGACAACCCGAAATCCCTTTTAAATCCCTTTTCCGTGCGGGCTCCAGCACAAAGCCAAGCCGCCGATCGTGTGCTGCTGTCGCCGACAGGGGCCCCAGGAGAGATTTTTCCCCCGGGGTGTTCCCTTATTTATTGTGCCCTTTGGGTTTCCGAGAAAATTAAAAGGGGTTTAAACCCCCGCCCCCCTCTCCCCCCCCGGAGCGACCCTGGGGTCGGGCGATGCTGGGGGAATGTCAGCTCTTTGGATTTTTTGCGCGTTCCTCAGGACGTATGCTAGGGTTCCAGGTGCTTTAAACCCCCCAAGGGGACCTGGCCATATGCTTTTAGTCCTGGGTCATTGGGGGGTTTAAAGAAATGTGACAAGGTACGGTAAGGCGGGACACATCCCCCCCCCCCCGCCCCCCCCAAAAAATTAGGAAAAATTTTCGATGTACTGAATACCGGGAAAAATTAAAAGGGGGGCAAATGGATTTTTAGTTAAAACAAAAAAAAATATTTTTCCCACCACAACATAACTAAATTTGCTAAGGAAGGTGAATATTTTGCACCCATTGAGAACCCCTTGAGCTGTAAATAAATATAGCCATCAAAAAGAAAATAAAAAATTTTGTCAGGGAAAAAATTTTGGGTGGACAGTAATAAAAAACTGAATCAAATCATCAGAATAATTACTGAACTGACGTAAATGAAAATCTAAAGCAAGAAGTGCAATGTGGTGTGGTATATTTGTATAAAAAGAAACCACGTCACAACTTATCCAATGCCAATCTTTGTGCCAGATTAAATTACTTAGACTGGTCAAAACGTCTCTAGTATCCTTCAAATAACCAGGGACCCCGCTAAAAAAGGGGCTTTTAATAGGCATCAACCCATTGACAAAAAATTTTTGAAATTTGCCCCAAAATTAAACCCCCTAAAACCCAATTTGGGAGCATAGGTGGGGGTTTGGGACATTTTTTGTGGGTTTTGGGAAAAACCCATACGGGAAATGGGGAATTACGGGGATTGTCTATTTTAGTATTTCAAACCTTTTTGGGTAAAAAAGTATCCCTAAAGCTTTAAACCTTCTAAGGTATTTGTATTCTTTTTCCCTTTCAGAAACTTAAAAGTGGTATCAAAAAGAAAATTTTAAAAGATAGGGGGAATTTAAAATCTCAAAACATGACTAACATAGACTTTTTATAATCAAAACCACTTTTTAAAACCAATTAGGCCCCCTTTTGTCGGGACATTTTTTCCAAAATTTTCTTTTTGGGTTTTTAATTCATAAACCCTTTATTTCGTTTCACAGAAAGATTAGAATAATGTGAACCCGAAAAAACTGTATCACTAAAAGCTTTTAAGTCTCTCTCAATCAACATCTGAAATATGTCCATAGTCACAGTTCTAGACTGTATGGGGGTAAAATTTCTTGATTAGGTTTTAAAATTATACAATGATAGTGGGTGAGGTTGTGTCCCAAATTTCGTTATCAATTCGAAGCCGATATCGGCAAATTTTTCATGACATATCCCCAAAAGTGGTAAAAGATTATCGCTGAAGACCCTTTACAGTCCCATGGGAGGGGGAAAAAAACCCTTCATTCTTACACCCCAAAAAAAGGGTGGAGAAGCTTTTAATTAAAATCCACAAAGTTTAAAATGGATACGGGGGACATTCTTAGGGAAGACCCAAATTTGGTTTTTAAAAGTCCGAAAAAAAGTCCCCGACTATTCACTATCCCCGTTTGTACCACGCAGGGCATTAAACCCCGCATGACCCCCAAATTAAAAAAATGGCCCGAAGGCAGTTTTTAAATTTTAACCATCAATTTTTTCTTGGGAAATGGACATTTTATCCCTGTCCTGGAAGCAGCATGACCCTTAAACCTTCCGACCCAAGATTAAAAAGTGCCGGAAAAAGAAAAACTTTTTAACCACCATTTAAATTGAAAAAGGACATTGGGCTATGCCTGTTTCTGGGGGCCGCAGCTGGGCCCTTTTTAAAAAAGTCTACCCCCCAGATTAAAAAAATGCCAAAAAAGGGTCTTTGAACCACCCTTTTAGTTGAACTGGACATTGACTATACCTGTCCTGGACCGCAGTATGACCATTAATCCTGTCTGATCCAGAGATTAAAAAGTGACGGAAAAAGGAGTCTTTCAACCACCATTTTAGTTGAGCAGGAGACTGAGTATGCCTGTACTGGACCGCAGCATGACCCTTAAACCTGTCTGACCCACAGATTAAAAAGTGCCGGAAAAAGGAGTCTTTCAACCACCATTTTAGTTGAACTGGACATTGACTATACCTGTCCTGGACCGCAGTATGACCATTAAAAATGTCTGACCCACAGATTAAAATGTGCCGGAAAAAGGAGTCTTTTAACCACCATTTTAGTTGTACTGGACATTGACTATACCTGTCCTGGGCCGCAGTATGACCATTAAAAAATGTCTGACCCACAGATTAAAAAGTGCTGGAAAAAGGAGTCTTTGAACCACCATTTTAGTTGAACTGGACATTGACTATACCTGTCCTGGACTGCAGTATGACCATTAAACCTGTCTCAACCACATATTTAAAAGTGCTGGAAAAAGGAGTCTTTGTACCACCATTTTGTTGAACTGGACATTGACTATACCTGTCCTGGGCCACAGCATGAGCCCCAAACCTGCATGACCCACAGATTAAAAAAGTGCCGGAAAAAGGAGTCTTTGAACCACCATTTTAGTTAGGCAAGAAAATTAGGTTATAAAAGTCACAGAAAAAAAAGTCACAGACTATTCACTATCCCTGTCTTGTACCACAGCATGACCCTTAAACCTGCATGACCCACAAATTAAAAAGTGCCAGAAGGCAGTATGATTTGAACCATCATTTTAATTGAACTGGACATTTACTATCCCTGTCCTGGAACGCTGCATGACCCTTAAACCTGTCTGACCCACAGATTAAAAAGTGCCGGAAAAAGAAGTCTTTCAACCACCATTTAAGTTGAACTGGACATTGACTATGCCTGTACTGGACCGCAGCATGACCCTTAAACCTGTCTGACCCACAAATTAAAAAGTGCCGGAAAAAGGAGTCTTTGAACCACCATTTTATTTGAATTGGACATTGACTATACCTGTTCTTGACTGCAGTATGACCATTAAACCTGTATGATCCACATATTAAGAAGTGCCAGAAAAAGGAGTCTTTGAACCATCATTTTAGTTGAACTGGACATTGGCTATACCTGTCCTGTACCACAGCATGACCCTCAAACTTGCATGACCCACAAATTAAAAAGTGCCGGAAAAAGGAGTCTTTGAACCACCATTTTGTTGAACTGGACATTGACTATACCTGTCCTGGGCCAAAGCATGAGCCCCAAACCTGCATGACCCACAGATTAAACAAGTGCAGAAAAAAAGGAGTCTTTGAACCACCATTTTAGTTGAACTGGACTATACCTGTCCTTGACCGCAGTATGACCATTAAACCTGTCTGACCCACAGATTAAAAAGTGCCAGAAAAAGGAGTCTTTGAACCACCATTTTAGTTGAACTGGACATTGACTATCCCTGTCCTGGACCGCAGCAAGATCCTTAAACCTGTCTGACCACGACCGGTGTGGCCTTTTTTCGCCAAGTGCTCCCTCCATTTCAACTCATGCATTCGATGCATGTGACTAGACATGTTGGTGGTCATTAAACCACGTTGGATCCGCAATGTCGTCATCATCATCATCAACACAGGTGACTTCCTCGTCCTTACATTCTGCATCCTTGAGCTGCGGGCTACAAGCAACAGGCACTGCAAGGCGTTGCTGCCCACCCGGGATTTTTGCCGATTGACCGGCTTCCTTCTCCTACTCTGATGGCATCAGTGATTGGGTATCAGAGCAGACAAAATCATCCTCTTTGGCCTTTTGATCTTTTGAAATGCCTTCTGACCCTAACTGCATTTTGTCATCAAAGAGGTCTTCAGAAAATGGATTATCCACAGTGGTGGGTACACGAGTTGACATTTTGGCTGCCTTCTCTTCATGTTGGATGGATGCTGACGATGATGATGATGATGACATTTGTGGCCATAACTGGGAGGACGACGAGGTATGACTGCTGGATGCAGGTTGCTATAACCACTGAAGAACAGATTGGCGACGCTGTTCGTTACTGAGATTCACAGGGCACCGACCCAGCGATGACATTCCTGACGGTCCTGCAACCGACGATCCACTGGAAGGAGCTGGAAGGAGCACCTTCTCTCATACCTCTACCTCCATGTCCTACACCCCTCTTTACTCGCTTACCACCTGCATTTCCCTCCATGTTCAGAAAGATACAAATTTAAAAAGGTATGAAAGAGTTTTTGACAGTCTCTTAATGAAAGACGGCAAATCACAGCTATTCTTAAATCCCTCTAATTTCCTACAGCCAACTAGGATTAGAAACAGAATTGTTTCTGTAAAATACCTGTGAAATGCTGTCTGGTGGAAGAACCGTAGGACTAAATCAACAGTGTTCTTCCTTCAGTCCCAGGGATTTACAACTGCCCAGTAGGACTAGGAATTGATAGTTTTCAAAAAACTATCATACAAGTGCGCTATCTGCGCCAAACTGAGATTTACCGAGTGCAATAAAACTATTCAAAAGTTACACGGATGAGAAATTATGTTTTTTGCAGCAATGACAAACATACAACCTGGCTATTTGAAAACAACTGGGGCCACACCACGTGCAATACAGCTATTTAAAAGTTATACAGATAACAAAAGGTTGTTTTTGCACCAATAAAATACACCTACAGTTACTACAAAATTTCTGTTTCCAAATTTAAGTATAAGGTGGCTCTTTGCAAAAAACGGGGCCACACAATGTGCAATACAGCTATTTAAAAGTTATATGGATAACAGCAGGTGGTTTTTGAACCAATGAAATACACCAAAAGTGTAAAGTACAGTTTTAACCCTTTTTGTATCTGTACTCTTACTAATTGCTATCTCCTCCAAATTAATATATATTTGCTGTATAGCTGGAGCCCCAGGAAGTACCGTCCACACAAATTTGTCTGGAAAGCAGTTCTGATTTATTATCAGGAAGTACAGACTTTTATAGTATGTGATACGTATACATTGTCGTAAGTATGTGTCGTTTGATCATTGGTTAATTAGCTTTTGGGGAGGCAAGTTTATAAGGAAATCAAAAACATATTATATATGGTGAGATACATCACTCCTTCATTTCTGCATGCGTAGCATAATATTGCACAGTCTCAGCAAAACACATTTCCTTAAATGGAGTTGTTTGTCCAGTGAATTGCATCTGGCTTGGGTTGTTGTGCTGGTTTAAATATACTTCTGCGCATCTTTGTCTGCTTTTGCTGTATAAGCTAATATTTGTGAGCCATTATGAGTCCATACGTTATTTCAGCATCTTTCAGAACAGGTACATCATGAAGGTAGTTTCCTTGCATCTAAGCTATGCATTCCAAGCGTATAGTATCTGAATTAAGCTGGTCAAGGGATAATAGGGATAGAGAATGCTTTATGCAAACACTATATAGACAGTTTCTAGATATAATCACTGGACATAAACGTGATTAACAGACTTTAATGTTTTCAATCAATTCCTACACCTGACAACAGTTCCTAGAAAATTTCTGTATCCAAATTTAAGTACAAAGTGGCTATTTGAAAAAAACTTGTGCGCACCAAAGTGCAATAAAGCTATTTAAAAGTTATACAGATAACTAAAGGTGGTTTTTGCACCAATGAAATACACCAACAGATACTACAAAATTTCTGTATCCAAATTTAAGTACAAGGTGGCTATTTGAACAAAGCTGGGGCGCACCAAAGTGAATGCGCTATTTAAAAGTTATACGGATAAAAAAGGTGGGTTTGTACAATGAAATACACCAACGTTAAGAAATTTCTGTATCCAAATTAAGTACATGGTGGCTCTTTGAATCAAAATGGGGCGCCCAAGTGCAATACAGCTATTTAAAAGTTATACTTATAACAAAAGGTGGTTTTTGCACCAAGGAAATACGGCAACAGTTACTACAAAATTTCTGTGTCCAAATTTAAGTGCAAGGTGGCTATTTGAAAAAATCTGGGGCGCACCGAAGTGCAATACAGCTATTTAAAAGTTATACTTAGAACAAATGGTGGTTTTTGCACTAATCAAATACACCAACAGTTAATACAAAATTTCTGTATCCAAATTTCAGTACAACGTGGCTATTGGAAAAAAAACTGGGACGCACAAAATAAAAGGTACAATTTCACCTCAAGTGCGAGGTGTGCTGGCCAAAAAGTGGTACAAAAAAATTCCATTTCAATGCAGGTTCAAAGCAGAGTCTGGGCTGCACAATATACACCCTCCTTTCCAAAACCTTTCTGAACTCTTTTGATTAGACTGCTTTGTAGGTTTCTTATAGTATGAGCGATTCGACAGATGTATCCGTGTTAACGTATCAAAGGTCAGAATCTATTGCACCAAAACTCACATTTTTTTTATTGTTTTATTTGACTTCCGCCAGGAATTAGTTTTGTGTTTTTGTTTCAAAATTGATTTCGGAGTACAAGTATATGATACCCCATTCATATACCTGTTTGTGACTGTAATCAAAAATGTCTCTTTGAAACTTTGTTTTGTCAACAAAACTAGAGATGGATGAATTTCGCAAAAATTCGGTTCGCCGACAAAATTTTCCGACAAAATCCGTTTCGTTCCGAATTACTTCGGGACGAATCGCATTAAAAAACAGCTATTTCCTGGCTGCACAGAGCCTGTAGGGTGCTGTAGAACGTTCTGTAATGTTAAAAATTTGCGGGGGGTTTTGGGTTTGGGTTTTCATACAATTGGGGTTTTAGTTTTTGAATGCAATGACTGCCGCTTGCTTTAAAAATCGCCCCCCTTCAATTCCCAGGGCACTTACGGGGGAAAAACGCCCAAAAAAAACTAAAGGGGGAAAACGAACCCTGAAAAAGGGGGGTAACTTCGCGCCAGCGGGAAAAGAAAAAAAAAAAAAACCCTTGAGAGCAAAGGACCCTCCCGATAGCTTCAAAGAACAAGAAGTAGGTTCCCCCGGGAAGCCCACAGATCGCACCCACAGAAAAAGGGGACGTCACAGCAGGAGTCCCCCTGCGAGGCCACAGCATCCGGAGACTTTCTTCCCCAAAATAAACCCCAAATTAAAAAAGCTTAGGTAACCTTTTTTTATAAATTGTGCTTCACAAATGACCGGGAAAAACGTATTGGGTATGTCCGCTCAAAAAAAAAATTGTGTTTTTTTAAAGTGAATATAAAGCAAATCAGGCTTAATTAAATTTCCCGGATATAAATTATGCAAAAGGGGAAAAAAACCCTCAAAACAAAGGGAGCTGCCCAAAAAAATTACAAGCTTTTTGGGGGTTTTTAAAAAACGAGTGTATTTAACTGAATACAAAAACCCAAAAAAAAACAATTAACCTTCGGATAGGGAATTATCCCCTTAAAGAAAAATTTTCTTTTTTGGCTTTGGGAAAACACTGTTTCTTTTACTGACTACAACAAGAAAAAAACTTAATTAACCTTCGATATAAAACAGGCTACGGGGCAAAAATTTCTTTTTGGGGCTTTAAAAAACACTGTTTCTTTTACTCATACAACAGCAAAAAAAAACGCTTTTTTAAAGGGTTTTATCGCTTCCTTAGTTGGGGGCTGATTCACACTGCTCTCACCCTTTCTAAAACTCTGGGCGTTTTTTTCCCCCTCCCAGTGGGGTGACATCATCCCCCCCCTTCATGTGCATGCTGGCTCCGAGAAAACCCTATCCCCCCTCCCTCTCTGAGGGCAAAATGTCACTGTGTTTTTCCCTGCAGTCTTATTTTGTTAAGGGAAATGTATACATACCACAGGCTGCCCTTTTTAAACTAGACTGAGCAACTGTACTCTTTCCTCTCACCCGCTGGGGGATTTTTTTTCAAAGAATGGCACCCGATTTTCGTTCTATGCAAAATTTTGCAGGGAGTTAGGCAAACCCGGGACAAAACGTTATGTTTTTTTTAAATTTTTAGAATCTGTTTTCAGTCTGTTTTTTGCTGGGGGGTTTTTGGAGAGAGAAAATTTTAAAAGGCCCCTAACTCTGAGTCAGACCCGGGATTTAACACATAAATTTTGCTATTTTTCCCGATTGTGTAAGCCCTTTTAGTGTTAAATTTTGTTTTTTGCCTGTATAAAGGGGAAAAAGTGACGGTCCTTACTCTGAGTGAGAGAACCCAGCTCTTTTTCAGCTAGTGAAAGCCCCAAAGGGGGAGGGATCCGGGGGGATTCGCCAGGAATGAAAAAACGTGTAAAAAAAAAACCCCAAGTTAAGGAATACCGTGGGAAAACCCGACAGCTTTGGTAATGAAAATCCAATTTTCCCAAAATTGTTGTTTTCACTGTCCCCCTTTTTCCCGAAAACCATTTAAAGAAATTATTAAAACCCCCTTTAAATTTAACCCCTTTGGGTATAAAATTTCGCAAGAAAGGCTGCCAAAAAATTACCAGCTATGTGGGGTTTTTAAAACACCCTTTCTTTTACTGACCCATAACAGGCCCGAAAAACACATTTTAAATTTAAATTTTGGATATGAATTATGCTCAGGCAAAAAAACTTCTTTGGGGGGTTTAAAAACACCTTTCTTTTATGATTTCAACGAGAAAAAAGTTAATTAAACCCCCGGGTTAAAATTGCGCAAAAGAAATGAGCTTTAAAAAAAAATTTCCAAACTATGTGGCGGGTTTTTAAAAAGAAATTTTATTTTCTGACTTCCTGTAGAAAAACAACAAAATTAACCCCTTTGGATTTGAATTATGCTACAGGCAAAATTTCTTTTTTTGCATTTTAAAAAAACCGTGTTTTTTTTATGACTAAACAGGCCCGAAAAACACTTATTTAAACCCTTTTGGGTTTTAATAAAGTACAGGCAAAAATTTTTCTTTGGCGTTGTTAAAAAACTGTTTCTTTTATGACTACAACAGCAGAAAAAAAGCTTAATTAAAACCCCCTTTGGGTATAAAAATTTTGCAAAAGAAATGAGCACCCAAAAATTTAGGGGCCCATGTGGCTTTTTTAAAAAAAGAATGTATTTTACTGACTACAAAAAGAGAAAAAAACTTAATTACCCTTTGGATATGAATTATTTCTAAAGGCAAAAAATTTTTTCTTTGGCGTTTTAAAAACCTTTTTTTTTTTACTGGGCTACAACAAACGAAAAAAACACTTAATTTTAACCCCTTTGGGTATGAATTATTTCTACCCGGCAAATTTTTCTTTTTGGCGTTTAAAAAAAAACCCTTTTTTTTACTGGGCTACAAAAAAACACAAAGACATTTAATAGCCCTTGGGGTATAAAATTTCGCCAAAAAAATGGGAGCCAAAAAATTAAATGGGTTTTTTTGGATTGAAAAAAAAATTTTTTCTTTAAATGAATTTCAACAAACAAAAACTCTTAAAAATAAAACCCTTTGGGTATTTAAAGTGCTCCAGAAAATGAGAAAAATAGCATTAAAAAAGTATTTTGCAGCTGAATTGGAAGCACAATGGCTTTAAATTTCCAATTACCCAAAAAAACCCAAAATTTTGTACTTAAAGAGAAGCAGTTTCTGAGGGGGAAAAACTGTGGGCAGCCCCAAAAAAAACGCTGTATAAAAAAATTTTTCTTTTTTGTGAGATCTCTAAACAAGAGCTGCAGCAGCTTTCAACCGGCAAAGAGAGGAAAAAGTGTGAACCCGCCAGCGTCGGTTCCGGAAATTAAAATAGGTTTTTCGGGGACGTCACAGAATCCCCCCGGTCTCTAAATTTGGTTAATTCTGCAAATTTAGGCTATCCTTTCTTCCTTTCCCGAGTTCTTTGCCCAAGTAAGCCAAGTGCTTGCAGCCCTTTTTTTCAATTTTAAAAAAACGCTTTTTTCCCACGAATTAAATCCAATCTCCAACTTCGTTCAGATTTAAAGTTTTTCCCGAAACTCTAACGAAATTTCCCCCTTCGTTAGAATCGATTCGCCCATCTCTAAACATAACACTTTCTTCGATTTTATATACATTATCCTGTATCTGTTGTAAATCTTTTTGAAAAGATGTAATGTCCTTAAATAATTGAAGTTCAGCATCCATCTGAGTGAAAATAATAAATAACATTTACTTGCCTGCCTCCGGGGGTTTCCCCAAATTTCCCTTTCCGGGATCTCTCCTGGTTTTTGGTTTCATTCTTTTAACTTCAAATTTGGGGAAGTCTTGTTGGGGAACCATGTTGGGGTTTCCCGTGGTCATGTGCCCTTTTCTTACATCAACCCTTCAGGGGGGTTTTTACTTCTGGAATTTTTTAAAGTAAATTAGTGGCCAAGAAATACTGCAAACCCGGGCAGTTTGGTTTTCAAATATTGGGCATGTGGAAAATGGGGAAAATTGTAACAATGGAATCAGGAACCGGAGTAAGGCGAGAATAAGTTTTATAGTACCGGGACCCCAGAAGCTGCTTGTTTTATTTTGTTGCATAATGGAGAACCATTTTAAGTTGAGTACTCATCATTTCTTGTTGCCAGTGGCTTTACACAGGTCCTCTATTGGATCAGATGTCTTTCATAATGGGTTGTTTAAAGAGCTAGTTACCCAACTTGGCACATTGCTTACCCAGTATAATGGTGCCAGTCCATCATTTAGTTTTATCTTTACCAGACTGAATCATGCTGCACACTTAGTAAGCAATTCTGTACAATAAGAATAATTTCAGATACATAGTTACATAGTTTGTAATGTTGAAAAAAGATAGCCTTCCTCTCATGATTGTGCCTGGCACGCCCCCTGCTTTTGGTTCTGGTCGCCGGCCACGGCCGGTACGACGTAAACCATGGTTTTTAACGTAATACTTTGTCTTCTTATTCACTAGTGTGAACGGGTCCTTCTTTCCCTGTAGGTAATTGATTCCTGGCCAACGCCCGTGGCCAGGAATCCTCCAGCACTCTTTCAGTTAACCAGTGTTCCTCCTTGATTGACAGCCTTGTTTCCCTATCTAGCTTTGTGTTTCTTCCACCAATCACCTCTGTTCTGTGTCTGCTGCTCACCTATTTAAGAATGCTTTCACCAGTACCCTGTGCCTGCTATAGAGTTCTTTTGCTTGTAGCTAGCCCTTACTTTACATTTGCCTTTCCTGTATTTGACCCTGCTGTTCTCCTGACTATTCTGTCTCTCAGTGATTTGGTACTGCTGCTCCCGTCTGGTATTGACCTTTGGCTTGTATTCTGTTTATCCTTTTTGTCTCACGTCTCCGTACCTCTCTGACCGTACTGTTGCCGACTTTGGACCGCCCGACTTCGATTCATTGTTCTGTGTCTGTTTGTCTTGTCTGTGTTGCACCTACATCAGTGCAGCCATCAGTATTCCGGTTGGCCTATTAAGGAGTCGGGTTCCCCAAAAGGCAGGGACAGGGGCTGGGATTAGAGTCAGGGCCCACTTGTCTGTGTCTGTGTGTGCGTGTCCCTGACCGGTCCCTGACATTATAGCAGGCCCTTACCCTAATCAACTCCCCCGGCGGTTTAATATGAGTACCAACTTGTCGGTCACTGACCACCTGGACGAGTTGACAACTCAGTTTCGGGGCATGGCGGGGCTCATTAACCAAATGTCACAATGTTTGGATGCCATAACTACCCCGGCACCCGGTCTTGCCGCCCCGTCTGTGTCTGCACCTGCCGCTGTTTTTGTGAATCCTAGCGTCCGTTACAAATCTACCGGATCGCTTTGATGGAAATCCAGACAGGTTCCGAACTTTCAGGGAATCCTGTCCTCGGTTTTTCCGCTTCAATTTTTTTTCCCACTGAAGCCGAAAAGGTAGCGGTTGTAGTGTCTCTCCTCCAGGGCTCACCTCAGGATTGGGCACTAGCTATGCCCCCTGAAACTCCGGAATGGAGTTCGATTGAAAGATTTTTTTCAGGCTTTAGGCCATGTCTATGACAATCCCAATCGTGTGGCATGGGCTGAAACTCACCTGCTATCTATTCAGCAGGGCCGCCGCTCAGCTGAAGACTATTGTTCTGAGTTTCGCCAATGGTGTACCATGACTGGGGGGTCTGACCAACCCCTTAAAACTCTCTTCAGACAAGGTCTATCTGATGCGGTAAAGGATGCTATGGTCAGCCATCCAACCCCTGATACATTAAATGAATTCATGACTCTAGCCGTGACTATTGACAGAAGGCTAAGAGAGAGACGCAGGGAAAAACAAGGGGGGTCGACTGTTCAGTTCAAGTCAAATTTTTCTGTAAAACCTCCTGTTACTTTCTCTGAAAATTCTCCTCTTCTATCCTCATCACCCACTCCTGAAGAAGAACCCATAGTGTTGGGTTTTACATCTGCTGCCACCAGGAGGACACATAGGCTGGAGAATGCCTTGTGCTTTTATTGTGGAAAATCCAACCATTTTCTGACAGACTGTCCGACTAGACCCAAGTCACCTCGAGGAAACGCCGAACGCCTGAGTAATTTACAGGAAGGTAACTCGGGTATACAGGTACCTCCTAACTCTGGTAATAAGTTTTTTTTTGCCTATAACTAGAGATGGGCGAATTTCCCGAAATTTGTTTCGTTCACTTCGCCAAATTTTTCGGCAAAAAATAACTTCGTTCCGAATTACTTCGGCACGAATCATGTTAAAAAAACAGCTATTTCCAGGCTGCACAGAGCCTGCAGGGTGCTGTAGAACGTTGTGCCATGCTTAAATATGCAGAGGGAGCTTGGTTTGGTCTCCATACAATGTTGTGTTTTAGTATGACACGCACATGACTGCCACCGCTCTTAGAATCGCTTCACTATAAAATTACCTGGGCACTTAAGAGGGCAAAACTGACCAAAAAACTGAAGCGGGAATGTTGCCTGATAAAGTCATGCCAGAGAAAGCTGGAAAAAAACAAGCTGAGAGCTCAGGTGGCAACATTAGTGACAGAGTGTGGAGGTGACGGCGCTAGCCACAGCAGCATGAGCTCAGAGAGTGGCACAATGACATTCTGGAGGTGACAAAAACAGGAATAGGTCACAGAGTGGCACAATGACAGCACAATAGCGAAACCCTCCCTAAGTGTGGAGGTCACGGCAGCAGCAGCATGATGTCAGACAGTGGCACAATGACAGAGTGTGTAGGTCACGGCATCAGCCACAGCAGCAGCATGAGGTGAGACAGTGGCACAATGAAACAGTGTGTAGGTCACAGCAGCAGCCACAGCAGCAGCATGAGGTCAGACAGTGGCACAATGACACAGTGTGTAAGTCACGGCAGCAGCCACAGCAGCAGCATGAGGTCAGACAGTGGCACAATGACACAGTGTGTAGGTCACGGCAGCAGCAGCATGAGGTCAGGCAGTGTCACAATGACATTCTGGAGGTGGCAAAAACAGGAGTAGGCCACAGAGTGGGACAATGACACAGTGTGGAGGTCACGGCAGCAGCCACAGCAGCAGCATGAGGTCAGACAGTGGCACAATGACACAGTGTTTAGGTCACGGAAGCAGCATGAGGACAGCCAGTGGCACAATGACATTCTGGAGGTGGCTGAAATAGGAGTAGGCGAAAGAGTGGCACAATGACACAATGTGGAGTTGACAGCATCAACAGCAGCAGCAGTATGAGGTCAGACAGTGGCACAATGACAAGTGTGTAGGTCACGCATCAGCCACAGCAGCAGCATGAGGTCAGACAGTGGCACAATGACACAGTGTGTAGGTCACGGCAGCAGCCACAGCAGCAGCATGAGGTCAGACAGTGGCACAATGACACAGTGTGTAGGTCACGTCAGCAGCAGCATGAGGTCAGGCAGTGGCACAATGACATTCTGGAGGTGGCAAAAACAGGAGTAGGCCACAGAGTGGGACAATGACACAGTGTGGAGGTCACGGCAGCAGCCACAGCAGCAGCATGAGGTCAGACAGAGGCACAATGACACAGTGTGTAGGTCACGGCAGCAGCCACAGCAGCAGCATGAGGTCAGGCAGTGGCACAATGACATTCTGGAGGTGGCAAAAACAGAAGTAGGCCACAGAGTGGGACAATGACACAGTGTGGATGTCACGGCAGCAGCGACAGCAGCAGCATGAGGTCAGACAGTGGCACAATGACACAGTGTGTAGGTCACGGCAGCAGCCAAAGCAGCAGCATAAGGTCAGGCAGTGGCACAGTGACATTCTGGAGGTGGCAAAAACAGGAGTAGGCCACAGAGTGGGACAATGACACAGTGTGGAGGTCACGGCAGCAGCCACAGTAGCAGCATGAGGTCAGACAGTGGCACAATGACAGAGTGTGGAGGTGGGTGGCAATACCAGTCCCTGGTAAAGATGGTTGGTGGCAGATGGAGAAACTGTCAGCTGATGTGTGGCATCAGGCGGGTGGCGGCATCAGAATAGTGGCTGAGGAAGGGAGTATGAACCCAGACTCATTTCTCACAGTTTGGGTGGGGCGTCATGGCTGATGTAGTCTGACGCCTAAGACATTGGTGTGTGAAAATCCTGGCCGATCCACGCCTGATTCATCTTGACAAAGGTCAGTCGTTCCACATTTCCCGTGGACAAGCGGGTTCTCCTTGGGATAACGATGGCCCCCGCCACACTGAACATCCGCTCTGATGCCACACTACTGGCCGGGCAGGACAGCTTCTCCACTAGAAACTCGGCAAGTTGCGGCCACACATCAGTTTGGCTGCCCAGTAGTCCAGCGGATCTTCTAACTGGGGTGGCAGAGTGCTGTCCAAGTAGGCCACCACCTGTTGGTTCAGGGACTGCTCCAGGTCCTGCTGCTGCTGCTGCTGGCGACTACCCTCCTCACTAGGCGGGTGAAGGAAGCTGCTCATCAGTGACTCCAGACTTTGGTTACTGCTGATGCAGCTGGTACTGCTCCTACCCCCCCCCCCTGCCCCCAGCAGCCGCGGCAGTAGTAGTACGTGAGCGCTGAGGAACCCCCTGGTCAGACCTGTCAGAGGAGGGACGATGCCGCAGATAGGCAGTGGCCAACTGATTACGGAGGATTTCCCTATAGTATTTGAGTTTGTCCTCCCTCTCAATAGCTGGGAAAAAGGCTCCCATTTTGGACCGGTAGCGAGGGTCCAATAGGGTGGAGAGCCAGAAGTCATCCCTCTGCCGGATGCTGACTATTCGGCTGTCACTAGCCAGGCAAATAAGCATGCTGCGGGCCATCTGCACAAGTGACTCCGAGGGGCTCCCTGCCTCCATTTCCACTATATACTGCCACGGTGCTTGGGGGTCATCTGCCTCGTCTTCCTCATCTCCATCCACCTCCTCCAGCTGCTCCTGCTCCTCCTCTCTTGTCACCTGGGTAGAAAATCCACTCATTTCACCAGACAATGCTTCTGCTCCAATGTCCTCCTCCTCCTCCTCCATTTCAGTC
Source organism: Phyllomedusa bahiana (assembly GCA_025379985.1). Taxonomy (NCBI): domain Eukaryota; kingdom Metazoa; phylum Chordata; class Amphibia; order Anura; family Hylidae; genus Phyllomedusa; species Phyllomedusa bahiana. The sequence goes on from JAODAL010011766.1 coordinate 78,141, forward strand.
CCCACTGGACTCATGTGGCCACGAGATGTAGTCGCCACGTCTCCAGTCCCCTGCCCAGACAGATTTTTCAGCATCTGTTCCAGGACATGAAGCAGTGGAATGATGTTATTCATCCCATCTGGCGACTGACAAATAACGTGGCCTCCTCGAATGGCCTCAACAAACGGCAGGTGTCACGCATGAGCTGCCACTGGCTGACATCAAAGTTACACAGGGGAGTACTTCTGTCTGCCTGGATCATCAAAAAATCGTTAATGGCCTTTCTCTGTTCATACAGTCGGTCCAACATGTGCAGGCTGGAATTCCAACGGGTGGAAACATCGCATATCAGAGTGTGTTGGGGGGAGGCCGTTCTGCCGCTGCAACTCGAGGAGGGTGTTCCTGGCTTTGTAGGATGATAAAGTGCATGCACAGTTTCCTGGCCATTTTCAGAATGTTCTGAAGATCGGTTGAAGACTTCAGAAACCTTTTCACAACCATATTGAACACTTGCGCCATGCAGGGCGCATGGACCATCCCTCCTCAGTGCAGCACAGACACCATGTTCCTCCCATTGTCCGTCACCATGGTTCCGTTTTGCAGTTGGCGCGGAGAAAGCCACACATCGATTTCTTGCTGCATGACGCGGAACAGTTCCTCCCCTGTGTGACCAGGAGTAGAACTACGTGACACAGCTGTGCCCTACACATGTGGTATGATGGAGCAGTACTTGTGGAGGCTGAGATGGTGGTGGTGTTGGAGGAGAAGGAGGGGGGACATTGGGGGAAGGAGCAGCATTTTTAAAAACGGGGAGGAGGGAAAAGCGGGGGTCTCCTGTCCAATTTGGGTTGGTGTTGCCGGGGCCTTTTGAACATTCCCCCCAGGGGGGCCCATAAAGGACATGTATTTCCCTGACAGTAGTTACAGCCCCAGACCCGTTGCGCTGCCTTTGCACCTTAAAAAAACAAATAAAATAAGCTTAAGGACTGGCCCCCCTTTTCTGTTTACAAATTTATAATGCTGGTTTTTTGCATTTTTGGAAAAAAAATTTAAACGGTTGGAATTTCTCCATCTCGGTCGGAAACAAGCCTTTATTCTCTGAATGGTCCCAGACCCCAAACCTTTTGGGAAAAGGGAGGGACTGCAGAAACAACAACTTGGGGGGGGGACGGGAAGCACGGTCGGGCGCTGAAAACCTTGGGAGGGTTTGGGAAACCATTGTTGTTTCTTTGAAATTTCCCCCTGGGAAAACGACTGCTGGCCCCATGATAGTGAGGGAAGGGAAATTGCCGGGGGATGATGTCAAAGAGAAACAGCTCCCTTCTGCAGAGGGGGGTGGACCTTTGGGATGGCGCAATGGCGGGCGTCCCACTGGGCGCGGCTGCTTTTGCTGCGGGGGCGGGATGGCCCACCAAAACTGGGGCGACGTTTTCCCGGCCAACGGATGGTAAAACGTTTGAAATTGTTTTTGACGAGGGGCCCCGAGGTGCCAACTTTTGCTCCCTGGGCCACGTTTCATTTTCTGCTTACTGAGTAAATATACCCGCCCCCTCCCTTTTTGGCCCCTGGGCTGCTACTTTTTTTGGCCCTGCGGAGCAGGTTTTTTCCCCCGTGGCCGCTTGGCCCCCCCGCCCTCAAAAGCTCATCCTGCTGACCCCGGGCCACCGCCCCAAACTTCTGGCTGGGGTTTCTCCCTGCCCGCGAAAAGCTGACCCCCTCTTCCCCTGACTTAAAGAACCCCTTTCCCTTTCCCCGGCCCCCAAGTGGGGTCGGAAAACATCATATCTATTTGTTTTTCATCGTCACTGTTTGTCCCCCTTCCCCGGCTTAGTATGCAAGGTTTGACCCCTCACAACTAAACCCCCATGCCATTTTCCTAACATCTATATTTTTTGCCCCCCCTACTGCAAGAAGCGGGGATATTGGCCCATTTCTTCGCTCCCAAAAGTAGCTGCTGACTGCCCCCCCTCAAATTTTCACCCTCCTATATAGTGGCGCTGACCCAGATCAAAATAGTAATTTTTGGCTGGGGGAACCCGGAGGGACAGAGGCGATTTGGGGAAAAGGGTAAGGGCCGCTGACCCCCTCCCGGGCCCAATGAAAATTTAAAGGGGTTGTGTTTTGGCGTTCCCCCCGGACTCTTGGGGGGGTTTGTCAGATGTCTTTTCGGGGAGGAATTTGGATGCCTAGTAAAACCCAATCAAAAACCCCTTGGGTTCAGTCATACACGGCCGTTTAGATAAAACAGCGGTTTTTTGGGGCCTCCCCGAGTGCCCCCCTGCTGCAAGCCCCCTGCTGTGCTGCAACCTCCCTCCAGGAATGTTTGTGCTTTGCCCTCGCAGGGGGGAAGACCCTGCCCCTCTCTGTCTGACATACGTTTGTTCTAAAATGAAAACGGGACACTGTTTATGAAGATATTTTGTATATGTTTAAATACAATAGTATTTGCCCTACAAATAAACCCCCCTAAGAAAGCTTGGGAAACCCCTTGGATTTTAAATTGGGGCTCCACAAAGGGCAGGGGAAATTGACTTGTATGTGCCTTTTCAAAAACCCTCTTTTATTTTACTAAATAAAAAAGGGCCAAACAGCTTAATTAACCTTCGGATATAAAATTATCCCCAAAAGAATTTCTTCTGTGGCGGGAAAAAAAAGTTTCTTTTTACTGATTACAACTGCAGAAAAAACCGTTTTAATTTAAACCCCTGGAGGGTAAAATTTGCGACAAAAAAATTGAGCCCCACAAACAAAGTAGTTTTGTAGCTTTAAAATTTGGGCGTTTTTTCCTACGTACACAACAAGAAAAAAATTGAAAATAAACCCTTTTGTTTGTAAATTTTATGGTACGGAAAATTTTTAATTTTGGGGGTGAAAAAGACTGTTTTTTTTTTGTACCCAGGCAGATAAAAAAACCGCTTAATTAACCCCCTGGATGTAAATTGCTTAAAAAAATTTTGAGCAACCAGAAACTACTTTTTTTGTGCGTGTTACAATTGCGTTTTTTCTACGCTCCCAACAAAAGAGAAAAAAATTTGAAATTTAAACCCTTTTGGGCTTGTAAAATTATGGTAACGGAAAATTGTTTTTTTTTGGGGGGTAAAAAAAGACGTCTTTTTTTTGTCCCCACACAAAAAACAACGTTTAAATTTAACCTCTGGTGAAAAATTGGCAAAAGATTTGAGCAACCAAAAACTCTAGCTTTATAGCGTGTTAAAATTTGCGTGTTTTCTTCCTACACAACAAGAGAAAAATTGAAATTTAAACCCTTTGCTTGTGAATTATGGTACAGGAAGTTTGGAAATTTTTGGCAGTGAAAAAGACGGTTTATTTTTGTCACCACAGCAGAAAAAAACCCTTTTAAATTAAACCCCTGGTTTAAAATTGCCCCAAAAAAATTTGAGCAACCCAGAAACTACTAGCTTTGTAGGTGTTAAAAATTGCTTGTTTTCTACGCTAACAACAAGAAAAAAATTGAAAATTTAACCTTTGTTTTGTGAATTAGGGTAAAAGGAAACTTGAAAATTTTTGGCGGTAAAAAGGGACGGTTTCTTGGAGTCCCCACAACAGCAAACAACGTTTAAATTAAAAACCCCTTTAAAATTTTAAAAACCCCTATGTAAATTGGGGCAAAAGAATTGAGCAGCCAAAAATTAAGTGGTATTTGAGTAAAAAAAACCCCCGGGGTTTTTTTAAATTTGAAACAACGGGAATGGCTTAAACACCCCTTGGGATATTCAATGTTTTTTTGAGCAGATAGAAATTTAAAATGTATATGCAGCTGCAGTGGACGCATCCCGGGACTTCAGATCCAATAAAACCAAAAAATCAGAAAATAAAAATTTTTTGGAACAGTCTCAAAAACAAGGCTGAGACCCCCCCACAAAAAACACTGTATTTAAAAAAAAATCCTTCATAACAATCACCGGGGCAGCACCTTCCCTGATCAGTACAGTTTAGAACGGGTTTTGAGCTCCCAGCGCGCGCCCGGGGCCCTTTTATAGTGCGGTACGTCACGGGAAAACCCCCGGGGGCTCTGATTGGGTTTATTTTCCCGGGACATTTTCATCCCGGCTATGCCCCTTCTTCCTCCCAGAAGGGTTTGCCCCCATTAACCCATTTTTTCTTGCAGCCATTTTAATTTAAACAAAAACCCAAACTTCGTTCACCTCGAAGTACCCCCAAAAATTCGACTTGTTAGAAAACCCAAGTTTTCCTGAAATTCTAAACGAATTCCACTTCGGTTTGAATCAAAATTTGCCCATTCTACCTATAACCTTGGGCTTAATTTTTAAGAATTTTTGCTTTTCAAGCTAGGGATTGGGCTCAGGCCCCAGGGGGTTTGTTTTATTTGTATGTTTTTTGTCCAGGCCCCTTTGGGTTTTTTAACTAGTTCCTTTTAAATGGGTCCCTTTTTTGGTTTCCCGGGCTGGATTCAACCTTTCCCCAATCGGGGAAAAAATCAAATTTCGGGTTTTGAATCACTTTGAATTTTTTGGGGGTTCGCTTTCGGGAAAAAAATTTCGGTTTTTTTTTCTGGAGAAAAATCGCTGCGGATTTTTCTTGGTTTCCCTGGCTCCGCCTCCATAATCCTGTGTTTGACTGGAGAACCACTAAGCTGAACAAATGGGGTGAACTATGTGGGGGCTCATTTGAAGATTTTTGATCCTTGGGGGTGTGCCGGGGAATTAATGCTCCCCAATATTTCAGAAGGGGAAAAAGACCGTTTTCATTTGAGGGTGTTTTTGATAATTTTCCTCCACACCAGCCTAGATTGTAACCCTAGACTTTCTCCGGGGGGAAAAACTTTAAATTGTCGCCCCGGGGCAAGAATCCATGCATTTGCATAAATTTAAAGGGCATGAAAATTTTTTTTCTTCCGGGAAATATGTTCTGGCCCCACCGTTTTCCCGAGTTCTGCTCGCCCTAAGGTTTTCCCTTTTTCTATGAGGAGGGTTCCCCCTCATGTTTCCCCTGCCGCTACAGGTGGGAAAACGAGTAAATTCCGCCATTAATCGACTGTGCACAGTCTGGGTAAGGAAATCAAAAAGACTTTTTAAAAAAGCCAACTGGAAACAAAAAACCTAGTGGTAAACGGCCCCACCCAGACCCAAATTGTCTGTCTCCGGGTCCCATCGACAAAACATGGGCCCCCTTGTTAGTAAAGGGAAAAAATTCACCAAGGGACAAATCGCCAAAAACCCCAGAGGGTCTTTTAGGGTCCCGGGGGCCCCTCATTGAGAGGGGGGTTCTGTCAATTTATTGTGCCTGGGGAAATCCCCTGCTTTTGGGTTTTGGGGGGCCGGGCTACGGGCGGTATGACATAAACCATGGTTTTAAAAGTAATACTTTTTTTCTTCTTATTCACTATTTTGAAACGGGTCCCTTTTTCCCTGTTTGGTTTAAAATTTTTCCTGGCCCAAAGCCCGTGGCCGTTTTTTGACCCCCGCTAAAAACTCCTGACTATTTTTGTCTCTCAGTGGGTTTGGTACGTGTTCCCGTCTGGGATTTACCCTTTGCTTGTTTCTTTTTTATCCTTTTTGTTAAAGTCTCCGTACCCCCTGACCCTTCGTTTTCGTTTTTTACCCCCGGGAAACATTGATTAATTGTTCTGTTTTTGTTTTTTGTCGTGTTACCCTACATCAGTGCAGCCATTTAGCTTTCCGGTTGGGCCGGCCATTAAGGAGTCCCCCCGACAAGAAAGGGCGGTTCCCCCCGACACTTCCATTCAGTTCAAATTTTTGTCCCATAGTGTTGATTTGGGGGAATGCAAAAAAGGGAGCGGTTTTGAAGTCAATTTTCCTCATTTATGGAAAAAAAAATTCTTACTTTTTCCCAATCTGCCCAAAGAGAAAAAATCCCCGGGGCAAAAAACCCTTTTCCCCCCCAAATCCAAATCCCCTATAGCTTGTTATATTAATGCAGTCTAGAAATGCATCCAGACCTTTTTTTCACTTTATTAGTGAATTCACCATGACAAGTTCCTCTGGCAGAGAGTAATAAAGTCTCAGTGTTCTTACAGTAATGAATCCCTTTCAATGTTTATATAGAAACCTTTTTTTGCTCAAGATTGTAGAGGATTTCCCCTTTTTTCTGGTAAACAATTCTGGGTATAAGTAATTTTTGGGGGAGGGGAAACTCTATATTTAAACCCTTTATATAATTTAAAAATATTTATTTTGTCACCCGGAAAAACTGTTTTTTATCTAAATCAAATAACCCTCATTTTGCCCAAAACTTTTTGGGGATTGCAGTTCCCCCCACTCTTTTTTTTATTTTTGTTCCCCGTCTTTGAACCTGTTCAAGCTCTACAATGTCTGTACACAATATTCCATTTGGGTTCTTACCAGTGACTTGTATAATTCTCATCGTGTGCATCTAGACCTCTTTTAATACACCCCATGATCCTGTTTGCCTTGGGGAGCCCGCTGCCTGACAACTGGCTTTCTACAAAATTTAAATTTACTGCCACTAAAATTTTCCCAATCCTTTTCCATGTCCCTTTTACTCAGAGTTTTTCAGTTTTTAAAAAAGTAATAAAGGAATAGATTTTTTTTTTTCCCCCTTCATACCCTGGCATTTAATTTGTGTTTAAAACTCATCTGCCAAATTTTTTTTTTTTTTTTTTTCTTTCCCGGGCCCCTAAATTTTTCCCCAAACCTTTTTAAAAAAACATTATCCCTTCATCATTGCAAAAAATTGTTTTTTAATGTACAATCCCCCTTTTAAGGTCATTAATGAATAAAATTTTAAAAAAAAGGTCCAAAACTGGACCATTTTGGGACTCCACTAATAAAAAGGGAAAGCAATTTTGAGGGATGTACCAAATTTAAACACAACTCTTTTTTTTTCTATTAAATTTAGCTATTAATTATTTACCACTTTTCAATAAATTTTTCCAACCCGCCAAGCTTTTTAAATTTTTCTTACCAACCTTTTTTGTTGGGACAGTACAAAATGCCTCAGATATACGCATCCCAAAGCCAACATCCTGATGCAGTCTAGTATATACCTCGTCATAGATTCTAATGAGATTAGTTTGACATGACTGATCCTTCAAAAACCCATGCTGTATGGCATCTCTTAGAAAACCTTCAAACATTTTACCTGCAACAGAGGTTAAACTTACTGACTTATAGTTTCCAGGATCACTTTTTGATCTCTTTTTTGAATATTGGCACCTCATTCTTTTGTCCAACAACAGAAATGTCATTTTCCTCGTTAAATATGTGGCGAAAAAATGTTTAATAGATTTGCTTTCTCTTTATTGCCCTATACAATACCTCACTCACTACTTTTCAAGGGGCTAACATTTTCAGTTTTAATGTTTTTCCTATTTATATAGTTAAAAATACTAAGGGATTAGTTTTACTCTCTTTGACAACATACCTTTCTGTCTCCAGCTTTGCTGTTTTTATTATTATTTTACATACTGTACATATTTCATTGGGTGAAAAACACATTTGCAGTTTTTGAGTCAAACTCACAGGGGGATACAGAAGGTAAAAGTACAAGAGCATCATGTATTAGACTATCTAGGTCTAAGACTTTTTTCGTTGCCCATAGCAATCAATCAGAGCGACCCTTTCATTTAACATAATCCTCAGAAAAAATGAAAGGGGACCACTGATTGGTTGCTATAAGCAAGAAAGTCTTAGACTAAGGGAGTTTTCACACATAAGGCACCAAGTATAGCCTTTATATTCCCAATCCCTTTTAAATCCACTTCCAGGTTTTGATCCAAAAAATGTAGTAACATTAAAAAAAAAAAAAAAAAAACTGTATGTGTAAAATCACTCTTTTGGGTTTCTCAGGGATCAGAAAGGTTTATCTAATTTTTTTATTTGTACAAAAATGTTAAGCTATATGACTGGTGAACCACTTACAATTTAAATTATTGTCAAATTGTCTTTTATTATATTTTATCTGATGCCTAGAATATTGGTGGCTCAGGCATAGTTATGTAGGTAAATTCTATGAGAGGAAGAATGGAAAAAATATCCCAATATATAGGAAAAGGGTCAGTTAAATGCTGAAGCAGAGATGGCTGGAATAAGCAGTTAGCAAACAGACTTTTCTAACTTACACATTAAAATGTATCCACAAGATTGGTAAAAAGAAATAGTCACTTCAGTCAGGGCAGGATTTGGGTGAGGGCAAAACAGAATTTTGTCATGCTTCTCCACTACATAATTGCCTACTATCCTTCTTGCCATTTCCAGCAACATAATGTTGATTGGATTTAAAACATACCTCCAAGAAGAAAAAGTTGTAATATGTAACAAAAGAAGTGATTATACAGCTTTCATTAATATTTGTTACTAGAGGGCAGAGACCCAGTTTCTTATGCTGATAGTGTAACGGTCTGGAGGTGGATCCTCTGGACCACCGCAGGCGATGGCGTAAGCCCACCCAGGGAGTGGGTCAAGTGGGCCCCGGTATCAAAAAAACCCCCCGCAAAGGGGGATGGCTTCTGCGGCGGGAGTCCACCAGGTCACTCCATGCGGGCTTGCCTGCAGTGGGGGCCCAAAGGGGCAGGTAGGACGGGTCGGGGGCCAGGCTCAATGGGGGCAGGCGGGAGGTCAGGGCAGGCGGCTGAGCTGTAAAACGTAGACGAGGGGGCAGGGCAGGCGGCAAGGTTGGGTCGAAAACGTAAGCGGGGGCCCCTACACATAGGCAAGAAAAGAACACTCTGGAATGCTTTCACCAAAGGAAGATACACAAAGGACCCGGGCGGGGGCCGCCGGGAAAGAGGTCGGACTAAATAGGAGCAGTGCGCGGCAAACCCAAATTTACCGGGCACTCCCTTTAAATTTCAAACGCCGCGCGCCCTAGGGAGGGGGAGCCACAGCCGGGAGACCAAGACGACTGACAGGAGCGTCCCGGGGTAAGTGGACGCCGGGGGGGGACGGGGGACGTAGCGGCCCCCCGAACCCACGTGGGGGAGGGGCTCCGCGGGGACGGGGGCAGGGACGCCCCTCGACCCGGGGCAGTGGTCGCAGGGGCGTCCGTGACAGTCCCCCCCCCTTTGGGCCCCCCCCGGGGGCCCCCCTTCTTACTGGTTTGGAGAAATCTTATACGCTGGGGTTTTAGGATATTCTCCTCGGCTCCCAAACCTCTTTTCGGCCAACCCCTTCCAGTCCACCAAAAGTATTTTTTTCCTTTTTTGTTTCTCCTCATGCCCAGAATTTTTTTGCCTCAAGAAGGGGGCGCATCAGCCACAGCGAGGGGGAACACCTTCGGTAAAAAAATTAAGGGACAGGGGTTTCATAAGGAACATGAATCGAGTTGGGGATTCCATAGTGGGGGGACCAGTTTTAGGACACCGGGGTTGATATGGCTGATGCCCTTTAAAGGGTCCCAGGAAAGGGGTCCCATTTTTGAAAAGGGCATCTTCAGGGGCAATCTAGCCGAGAGCCCCCCTTTGTCACCTGGGGAGAAAACCGGGGGGGGGATTCTTCTTTTGTCCGTTTGGGTCTTTTTGCGCTGGGGAAGCCGGAGCAGAGCGAGGGGTCTGAGACCAGATGGCTTTCATGTCTTGAACTAGGCGCCCGCCCCCCGGGCCCTGGAGGGGTTGCCAAGGGGGGAGGGGGGCGTGGATGCGGGCCCATACACAATGTAAAAGGAGGCCCCCCGGGACTAGACTCCAGGGAGTTATAGGAGAACTCCCCCCCATGCACAATTTGCCCAATCATCTTGAAGTGCCGAGACAAAATGGCAAGGCACGGGTTTAAACCCTCTCCCCCGGCCGTTTGTTGGGGGTGGTGGGCAAAGAGAAGTCAATTTTCATGAAGTTGTTACAAGGCTCCCCCAAAACCGGGAGACAAACTGAACCCCCCCTTTCCGGGAAACGTTTGCTGAGGGAGTCCATTTTAAGGGAACACGGAAGGAAAAACAGCTCCGCCAAGAGAGCAGTGGCCCCCGGGCCGGGCAACGGGAAAATGCGCCATTTTGGGAGAACGACCGTGATCACCCAAATAACTTTGCCGGGCGACGGGGGAGTCATTTATGAAGTCCATGAAATTTTAGACCAGGGTTGATTTTGGAATGGGAAGTGACTGTATAGACCTCCCGGGTTTGTGACTTTCCCCTCTTTTTTGCGGCACAGGAGTCAAAGAGAAAACGAACCCTTTAACCCTTGTAAAGCTTGGCCAGGGAAAAAAACCGGGATATCAGGTGGAAGTTCTTCTTTCGTGGGGATGACCGGGGCCCCCAATGAGCAATGTCCCCATTTTAAGATACGTCTGGGGAGACAGGGGCACATAAGCCCTTTCCAGGAGGACCTTCCGGGGGCCCATGGACCCTGCTGAGAGAGACGTTCTGGGGGAATTAATGTTCAGGAGTATACTTCACCCACCCGTGGGAGGCAAGAAGGGGGCGTCAGTCTCACATTTTTCTCCCCGGCCGGAAACGGATCGGAAATCGAAATGGGAAAAGAAGACACCACCTAGCCTGCGGGGGTTTAAGTCGCAGCCTCTAAGATATTGGATTTTTTGGGGTCCGAGTATTTTCGGAGGGGGAAAGGGCCCCCCTCCAGCGAAACAAAACCCCTCCAGGGGCCGTTTTTAGGGCCCTCCCCCGGTCCGCCAAATCGTGAAATTCTTCTCGGCCGACGAAAACGCTTGGGGAAAAGAAACCGCACGTTACAGTCTTCCCCCGTGGGCCCCTTTTTTTGCGTAAGCTGCTCCGCTCCCACAGATGAACATCCACCTCCTGTGAAGGGTTTTTTGGGGATCCGGACGAGCAAGGATAATGCCTAGAGAAGGCGAACTTGGCTTCGAAAAAGCCTCTTCGGCCTGACAGGCCATGCTTTGGGTTGGCTTTTTCTTTTTGGGGAAGCCACAACGGAGCCCCCCAGCGTAAAAAGGGAAATGAGGAGAACTGGCGATAGTGTTGCAGAAACCCAAGAACGTGGATAGCCCGCAACCGATGGGCGGGCCTGCGCACGGCTGAAATTTTGGGGGTCCATCCCTAACTTGGGCAGAGATGACGTACCCCCCGAAAATGGGAGGTGTCTATGGAAGGCACTTCCCCCAGCTTGGCATACAGAGAACCCAGACTTTACGAAAAAGGCTCGGGGTCTCGAGGGAGGAGATACACCCGGATGCATCAAGGTAGCCACCACGGGTGTAAAAGGGGGTCTCTGAAGATTCATTCACGAGCCCTGAAAGACACAAGCGCATTGCACAGTCCCCAAGGGCAACACCAGGACTCAAAGTGCCCATCCCTGGGTTTTAAGGCCATCTTCCACTCATCCCCCCTTGCGGATTCGGACCAAGTTGTAGGCCCCTCTCAAAACCCAAATTTAAAAATTTTGGGGCCCTGCAGGGATCCAAAAAGTTCTGTGATCAGGGCAATGGGTAAATTTTTTTTAAAAGGATCTTTTTAAGCCCCGGGGATCTATGCAGGCCGCAAATTTTCCCTCCTTCTTCTTCCGAAAAAGAACCCCCACCCGCGGAGACGAGGACTTTTTGGGTAACCCCCCCGGAGATTTTCCCGGGTGACTCGGACAGGCTTGGCCAGGGAAACCCACAGTGGGTAGACCGCCCCAGGGAGGATGGTACCGGCAGTAAAGTCGATCGGCCAAAGGGATGGGCGAGCGGAGGAAGACTCTCGGTTTCTTCCCGAACACTCACCGTACTCCAGATATTCGGCGCAGCCCCGGGGAACGGTCCTGAAGGGTCGAGCGAGAGAGGAAACCCGGGGGAGGTGCCACCAAACACGCTCCCCAATTGAGACCCCCCCGAATCACCTTCCCGTAGTCCCTCCCGGTAAGAGGGAGCTGCGCCCTGGGAGTTCGGGAGGATCGCCCGGGGGAGGGGGAGGGAACACATAGAAAGGGGAATTCTTTTATGCAGCGCCCCCACGTGGAGGACAGTGGTTGGGGACAAACGGATGGTGTCGCTGATCACTCCCCTGACGGGTGAGATGACAAGCGGTTTCTCCAGGGTACCACGAAGCCATACTGCTTCCTAGGGACTGGTGTATGAAGTTCCCGGCGAGCCCCCAGCCCGAAAAGCCGGACTTGGGGGGTGATACCATCTCTGAAACAACCGCACCGGGGACAAAAGGCTGGAGAGGAGGAGGTTCACCTAGGAATGCCTTCCCACAATCCTAGGTGCGGAAGTTTCCCGTGGGTTGGGACGCTTGGGGCAATTCCTCCGAAAATGCTCTGGGCTGCCCCCAGTAGAGGGACATTCCTTTTCCCACCCCCTGGGGGGGCCCCCAAATCTTCTCAGGAGACGGGGTGAACAATTGAAAAGGGCTCCTCGGTGGGTGTTGGGGCTGTGGGAGATGAGGCCCTGGAAACCGGTTCCAGGGAGGGGAAACCGGCGAGGTAGGCTGACTGACGCTCTTGCCGAGTTTTTTCCCTTCAATGAAGCGTACGTGAAAGCGGGTTGCAAGGGATCAAATACTGATGGAAAACGGGGGTCTTAGCGGCCAAACGTCCTTAACCCCGGTTTAGAGCCTTTCTTGAAGGTACACACAAGCGGGGCCCCGTTTCCCTGAATTCAGAAAGGGCCCTATACGGAAATTTTACCCCTGGGAAGGTTTAGGAGGGCTGTCTCAGCGAAGGATGCACGGGCTGTTTCCTCAAAGACGTTGTGGAACTCACTGAGGAACAACTGTAGATCCCCCTGCAGAGTTTCGGGTCTCCGTCAAACCTAGACGGGAGCGACAGGCGAAGCTTGGGACCCCTCGGGGTCACAGGAACCGTAGAGGCAGGAATAACCACAGGGATGGCAAAGGTTGCTGCTGCTGGGCGGTGACGAGTTGCTGCAAAAGGTAGATAGTGGGGAAGTTGCTGCCCCCTTGACCCAGTTGCTGTGAATGCGGGCAAAAACGGTCGTCAGATCCCCGCTTTGGGTTTAAAGGCACCTTGGGGGGATCCATGGCCGGCCCTAAAGTAACGGTCTGGAATTGGAAACCTCTTTTTAAAAACTGCAGGGAAATGGCGTAAGTCCCCCCCAGGGAGGGGAGTCTAAGTGGGTCCCAGTAAACCCCCAGAAAACCCCCCCGCAAAGCGGGATGGTCCCCTTTCTGCAGCGAAACCAAACCAGGTTTACTGCCACTGGGGGGGCCCTTTCCTGGGGGGCGGCCCAAAGGGGGGTGAGGGGACAGGGTTTGGTTTGGGGGACCGTAGTCGGGGCAGGCAGGAGGTCAGGGGAGGGGGGTCTTAACTCGTGAAAAGTAAAAAGGGAGGAAAAGTCAGGGCAAACGGCAAGGTTCGTGGTTTGGTAAACGAAAACTGGCGGTCGGTACCCCGGTATGGCAAGACAAAAACACCCCTGGGGAAAACCCTTTCCCCCCAAAGGGAAAATAAAACAAAGGATCCGGCGAGGGCCCCCCAGGAAGAGGCCCGGGCTAAATAGGACCGTGCCCTGGCAATGAAAACCCAAATTTCCGGCACACTGCCCCCTTTAAAAATTTTAAACTTTCCCGGGCGCGCGGCGCCCTAGGGGGGAGCCAAAAAGCCGGGGGACCGAACTGACTTTTGGGAGGGGCGTGGCCCGGGAAATGGGAAAGCCGGGGGGGGACAGGGGGCGTGAGCCCCTCCCCCTTTTGCCACCGTCCCGTCTATTTGTATTGCCGCTATTAACATTATGGAATAAAGTAGAAACTTGAATTGGTGAGTGCCGCCTACTACTTCTATATTTAATCTTGTTTCTTTAAAACAGCAAACACTAAGGGACAATTGGACTATTCTCACATGTATGGTGATATCACGACCATGTTATCTGTTCTTAGGCCATTGAAAATCATTGGCAAACTGAGATTACTTTTTGTACAATAATATCATTACCTTTGTTTATCTTTTTATTTTTTCAAAAATCTACGGGTAACATATTAGATTGTTGTCAGGCCCCCCGTGACTTTAAAATTTTAAAAAACAGAAAATTTTTTTTTTTTTGGGGCCTTTGATAACCTTTTTTTTTTTAAAATCCATTAAGGAAAATATGAAAAATGGTAGAAGACAAAATACTAGAGATGGGCGAATTGATTCTAACGAAGTAAAAATTTGGGGGGTTTGAAAATTTCAGGAAAATTTTGGGTTTCTAAAAAAAAAAAAAAACCGAAGTCGAATTTTTGGGGGTCCCTTCGGGTGAACGAAGTGTGCTTTTGTTGATAAAATGGCGGGCGAGCACATGGCTTTAAACAGGGGGAAAAGGGAACTCTGGGAGGAAAAAGGGCATGCCTACATACATGTGCAGAGTTTAAAAGCCAATCAAAAGACCGGTGGGATTCTTTTACGTCAACCGCACTAAAATAAGTCCGGGCCCGACGCGGGAGCCATCCCGGGTTTTTCTAAATGTACTGATTGGGGAAGGGGGGCTGCCGCGGCTGTTTAAATTATAACTGATACTAAAGAACTCATTTTTATACACGTTTTTTGGGGGGGTGTCCCCATCTTGTCTCAGAGACTGTTTCCCTTTTAAAACGTTCTATTTCCGATTTTGTGGGGTTTGGTCTGAAGTCCAGGTTTTTCCCATGCAGCTGCATATACTTTTTTAATGCTATCTGTTTTACGCACTTTTGAAAAACTAAGGGTGATCAAAGGGTTTGTTCCTGTTGTAATTTCATTAAAAAAAAACACGTTTTTACAAACAAATACCACTTCCTTTTTTTGGCTGTTTAAATTTCCCTTTTTGCGCAATTTAAAAATCCAGGGGTTGTAGACTTTTTTTCCTTTTAGCATAATTCAAAACCAAAGGGTTTAAATTTACAAGTTTTTCTTGTTTGTAGCGTAAAACACGCCCATTGTAAACACCTAAAAAGCTCGAAAATTTTGGGTTTCTCAATTCTTTGGGGAAATTTTTACATCCAGGGTTTAATTAAGCGGGGCCCCCTGTTTGCTGGGGGACAAAAGAAAATTTTTTTTTTTAAAAACCCGCCAAAAAAAAACATTTTTTCCTGTAGCATAATTCACAAGCAAGGTTAATTAAAAAGTTTTACTTTTGTTTTTTTAGCGTAGAAAACACCCTTTTGTAACATGCCCCAAAGCCCCGTAGTTTTTTGGTTGCTAAATTCTTTTGCCTTTTTTAAAAAACCGGGAGGTTAATAAGTTTGTTTTTGCAGATGTACCCCAGTAAAAGAAATTTTTGGTTTTTAAACCCCCCAAACAGAACTAATTCGTACAAATTCATATCCAAAGGGTTTAAATTTAAAAGCCTGTTTGTGTTTTTTATTTTTAAATTAAAATACAGAGTTTTTAAAGGGAAACATAACAAGTAAATTTTTCCTCCCCCTTTGTGGGGGCCGAAATTTATACCCCAAGGGGTTCCCCAAGCTTCAAAAGGGGGGTTCTTTTTGGACCCAAATAAAAGGGGGGTGTATTTTCATATACAGATATTTTCTCAAACAGGTCGTAAAATTTTAAACAAACAGTTTGGCCCCAAAGGACAAGAGGTGGGGGGCTTTTTCCCCCTGCGGATTTGGCAGAGGCACAAACAACCGGGCCCCCAGGTCCAGAAAACAGAAAGGGGGAAACATCGCGGGCGGGGGTTCACTCGGTGGGGCCAAACTGCCCCTGTCATCTAGCGCCGGTTGTGCTAACTAGCAACCCAAGGTTTTTGTTTGGGTTGACGGGTCACCCCCCTTTTCTCCCAGATGACTTTCTGAAAACCCCCAGCCAAGATCGGTGGGAACGTCAGACAAAAACCTTTTATTTTCAGGGGCAGGGAAAGGGGGGTCAGCGGCCCTCACCTGACCTCAACCCCCCTCTGCCCATCCTTTTCCCCTCCCCCAAAGAGATCTACTATGTGTCTGGGCTTTAGCGCCACTATTACGAAGGGTGAACAATTTGAGGAGGGCAGTCAGCAGCTACTTGACAGCAAAGAAATGGGGCCAATAACCCATGGGGCCCTTCAGTAGGGGGGGCAAAGTATTTGATTGTTGAGGGGGGCCTTTGGGGGGTCCCTGGGTTTTGAGGGGTCAGCCTCTGCCCTACCAAGACCGGGGGATAGGGCAGCAGTGACCCCATGAAACACCAAAAAGATGAGATGTACCCGGGCCGCACTTTTGGGGGGCGGGTGAGGCAAAGGGTTCATATCCCTCCTTTACAAGAGGGCGTTCAGCTTGCCATCAGGGAGCGGGGCACCACAGTGGGGTTTTTTTTTGCCATGAGTCAGCAGGGGAGCACAGTTTTGAGGTCCGGGGGCCAAGCCGGGCCCCGGGTAAAAAAACCTGCTTCCCCAGGTCCCAAAAAAGAGCGGGGACCCGGGGGTCCCCTTTAGGCAGCCCGGGGGTAGTAAATCCACTCCAGTCCCCTTGCGTTGGTGGTAAAATCATATACCGGGCGGTGTGGGATTCTTTGCTAAGACAAAACCCGGGGGAAACCGAATATGGGTTATATAAGAATCTGTGGGCAGAAAAGGGAAACGGGGGCCAGGGGGGCTAACGTTTGGGAAACCAAAGGGCCCCCGCGTCAACACAAAGCCAGCATCACTATCCGGGTTTCCTGGGAGAAACGTGGGTCAGATTGGGGGGTCCCCTCCTGGGCCCCGCGCAACAAACAGCGCAGCGGGCCCGTGGCACAAAATGCCATTGCAGCCATCCAAAAGGGGTCCACCACCTCTGGGAGAAGGGAGCTGTTTTTTCCTTTTACATCATTTGCCCGGGCCAATACTCCTGCTCCTCTCGCTACTCCCCAAAGGGCCCAGCAGTCCCTTCAACCCAGGCGATTTCAAGAGACAACAGTATTGGGGGGTCCCCAAACCCCCTAGGTGCACAATTCCCACCGTGCTCCTGTCCCCAAATGTTGGGACTGCAGTTCCCCCCTTTCCCAAAAGGTGGACTCCCCCAAATTTCAAGAACTAAAAGGCTTGGTTGGGCCCAGCCAGATGGAAAATTTCCAAGGCCCTAAATTTTTTTTCCAAAAAGGCAGTAAACCAACACTTCATTTAAAAATGTAGAAAGAAGGTGGGGGGAGTTTCCCTTTAGCTTATCGGTTTGTTCCAAGTTTCACGGGAGCATGGGCGTTCCCGGACTGTAAATATGGGCAGGGGCCCGTACATGTCCATTACGGCCCACTTGGGTGAATTGCTTTCCCCCCCCAGGGGACACCACCCAACTTGGACCCGGAGACGCCGCTTCCCCCCTCCAAAGTTTTCAAAAAACCCGGGGAATTGCCCAAAAGTCCGCCCACTCCTCCTCCACCAAACCCCCACCACTCAGCCTCCACAAGTACTTCTGCTCCATCAAGCACATGTGTAGGGGACAGCGGGTTTTCATGCAGTTCTACACCTGGCTTGCCCGGGGAAGGAAAATCACACAGGGGGGGAACTGCTTTCCCCGTCATGCAGCAAAAAATCGTATGGGGGTTTCCCCCGCGCCAACCCGCAAATCGGAAAACCATGGTGACGAAAAAATGGGAGGGCCATGGTTTTCCGCGCTGGGACCGAGGGGGGGATGGTCCATGCGCCCCCCTATACGCATTGTTTTTTCTGGTTGTGAAAAGGTTTTCCCGAAAAATTTTTTCCACCGATCTTTAGAAGATTCTTTAAAAAGGCCCGGGAAAATGGGGCATGCACCCTTTATCCATTCCTCCAACCAGGGAAAAACCCCCTCGAGTTGCAGCCCGGGAAAAAGGCCCCCCCCCAACAACCAACCCCTGATATGCCCATGTTTTTCCCCCCGTTAAATTCCCCCCCCGTACCCTGTTGGAAACCCACTGTATTAACAGAGAAAGGCCCCCCAAAAAATTTAAAGATTTTTTGATGAACCCGGCGGACAAGGGGTACCCCCCGTGTAACTTTGATGTCACCAGTGGGGCTCAAGCGTGACACCTGCCGTTTTTTGAGGCCCATTCGAGGAGGCCCCAATTATTTGCATTTGCCAAAGGGCCTTTCGGGATGAATAACGTCATTCCACCTTGGGTTCATGTCCCCGGAACAATGCTGGAAAAAAAACTTTCCCGGGGCCCCCGGGATTTGGGGATGTGGCGACTACATCTCGCGGCCGAATTTAGTCCGGGGGGATGAAAAAAGAGGGGAGGGGAAGAGGAGGACAATTTGGGGAAAAAAGCATTGTCTAGTGGGAAAAAGAAATGGATTTTTCTAAACCCCGTGAAAAAGAGAGGAGGAGCAGGAGCAGCTGGAGGAGGTAAAGGGTTGGAATGAGAAAACGAGGCAGATGACCCGCAAGGGCGTGGCAGTATACAGTGGGGGATGGAGGCAGGGAGCCCCTCGTAGTCACTTGTGCATATGGCCCGCAGCATGCTGATTTGCCTTGCTAGTGACAGCCGAATAGTCAGCATCCGGCAGAGGGATGACTTCTGGTTCTCCACCCTATTGGACCTTCGCTACTGGTCCAAAATGGGAGCCTTTTTCCCAGCTATTGAGAGGGAGGACAAACTCAAATACTAAGGGGAAAACCTCCGTAGTCAGTTGGCCGCTGCCTATGTGCGGCATCATCCCTCCTCTGACAGGTCTGACTGGGGGGTTTTTCAGCGCTCACGTACTACTGCCGCGGCTGCTGAGGGATGGTGGGGGGTAGGAGCAGTACCAACTCCATCAGCAGCAACCTAAGTCTCGAGTCACTGATGAGCAGCTTTCTTCCTAGTGAGGAGGGCAGTCGCCAGCAGCAGTAGCAGGACCTGGAGCAGACCCTGAACCCACAGGTGGTGGCCTACTTGGACAGCACTCTGCCACCCAAGTTAGAACTGGACTACTGGGCAGCCAAACTGGATGTGTGGCCGCAACTTGCCGAGTTTGCAGTGGAGAAGCTGTCCTGCCCGGCCAGTAGTGTGGCATCAGAGCGGGTGTTCAGTGCGGCGGGGGCCATCGTTAGCCCAAGGAGAACCCACTTGTCCACGGGAAATGTGAAACATCTGACCTTTGTCAACTTGAATCCGGCGTGGATCGGCCAGGATTTCCACACACCAATGCCTTAGACGTCAGAATACATCAGCCATGACGCCTCACCCAAACTGTGAGAAATGAGTCTGGGTTCAAACTACCTGCCTCAGCCACTATTCTGATGCCACCACCCGCCTGATGCCACACATCTGCTGACAGTTTCTCCATCTGCCACCAACCATCATTAAAAGGCACTGGTATTGCCACCCACCTCCACACTCTGTCATTGTGCCACTTTATGACCTCATGTTGCTGCTACTGTTGCTGGTGCCGTGACATCCACACTGTGTCGTTGTGCCACTCTCTGACCTCAACATGTTGCTCCTGTCGCCGTCACCTCCACTCTCTGTCATTGTGCCACTCTGTGGCCTACTCCAGTTTTTGCCACCTTCAGAATGTCTTTGTGCCAATGCCTGACCTCATGCTGCTGCTACTGTGACCTCCACTCTCTGTCATTGTGCCACTCTGTGGCCTACTACTGTTTTGCCACCTCCAGAATGTCATTGTGCCACTGTGACCTCATGCTACTGCTACTGTGACCTCCACTCTGTGTCATTGTGCCACTCTGGGTCCTACTAGTGTTTTGCCACCTCCAGAATGTCTTTGTGCCAATGCCTGACCTCATGCTGCTGTCACTGTCACCTCCTCTCTCTGTCATTGTGCCACTCTGTTGCCTGCTACTGTTTTGCCACCTCCAGAATGTCATTGTGCCACTGTCTGACCTCATGCTGCTGCTGCCGTTACCTCCACACTGTGTCATTGTGCCACTCTGTGGCCTACTCCAGTTTTTGATACCTCCAAAATGTCATTGTGCCACTCTCTGACCTCATGCTGCTGCTACTGTGACCTCCACTCTCTGTCATTGTGCCACTCTGTGGCCTACTACTGTTTTGCCACCTCCAGAATGTCATTGTGCCACTGCCTGAGCTCATGCTGCTGCTGTGGCTGCTGCCGTGCCCTACACACTGTTTGATTGTGCCATTCTCTGACCTTATGCTGCTGCCGCCGTCACCTCCACTCTCTGTCATTGTGCCACACTGTGGCCTACTACTGTTTTTCCACCTCCAGAATGTCATTGTGCCACTGTCTGACCTCATGCTGCTGCCGCCGTCACCTCCACTCTCTGTCATAGTGCCACTCTGTGGCCTACTACTGTTTTTGCCACCTCCAGAATGTCATTGTGCCACTCTCTGACCTCATGCTGCTGCTGCCGTCACCTCCACTCTCTGTCATTGTGCCACTCTGTGGCCTACTACTGTTTTGCCACCTCCAGAATGTCATTGTGCCACTGTCTGACCTCATGCTGCTGCTGCCATGACCTCCATTCTCTGTCATTGTGCCACTCTGTGGTCAACTCCTGTTTTGCCACCTCCCGAATTGTCATTGTCCACTGTTGACCTCATGCGCTGCCGCCGCACCTCCACCTCTGT